>CAJNSZ010000030.1:76000-122732 GCA_905329745.1 Rotaria sp. Silwood2 | reverse complement strand
ATCCATCATCAATTTTGAAAGACACTAATAAATACGATTGGATTATTTTTATGAATAGAAAATTTTCGAACACGGAATATGTTTGACTTAGTATATTCTCAGTATTCCAGATTCTTAGAGAACGAAAAATATATTTATCTCATGCATAGTTTATTTACAATAAGATACAATGGCTAAATCAAGAACTAAAAAGATAATTTTTGTTAATGACGTCGTATTCAAGATAAGATAAATTCAATAAAATTCTGACGGATTCACACAAGTAATTCAATTCAATAGTCTTTAAACAAAAGTACATATCTTTTCTTCTCATCCACATTATAAACTATCATCAGGATCTTACTATACTTTACATCTAACTTTAAATATATTTTTCGTTCTCTAAGAATCTGGAATACTGAGAATATACTAAGTCAAACATATTCCGTGTTCGAAAATTTTCTATTCATAAAAATAATCCAATCGTATTTATTAGTGTCTTTCAAAATTGATGATGGATGAACAAACAGATGATCATAGTTCACTCTTTTCACATGCTAACTTTTGCACCATTTGATATTTTGATTGATTATAGTCCTATTATCAATCCGGAAGGAAAGGCTGATAGTAAAGGTGAAAATCTCAAATCAGATTACAAGATAGTCTTGACAAAAGTGTACGTGTACATATCAGAAAACGTGAAAATTTCGCTATTTCTCAGTGTTTAAACAAAATATTGTCAAATTTAGAGTCTAACTAATCAAGAACAAATGTTACTTTCCAAACTTCCTGCACTATACATCATATAGTGCAGCAAGGGACACTATGTCCATCCCTGAATTCGAATGTAGTTATTATTGTGGTCGATCTTCTCTTTGAACGTGTTGGTGAAATCTCTCTTCCTATATACTTTCACGCGTTCATTAGTCATTTTCTTTTTTGAATTGAAGAAGCTTACCAATCTAGTTATTTGATATTCGTTTTTCACTAAGAAAATTTGAAGCATCTCTGTCGACAAAAGAACGAAAACACTTTTCGTGTTATCATACTAAATGAATAGAAAAAAATGTTCGTGTATGAATCATCGACAGCTATTGAAAGGTCCTTGACATAGCGCAAAAAAGAAATTATCTTTCATATGAATATTATTCTTTTTTTTTCTTCGATTCTTTTTTCTCTTTGATGAAGCCGATGTTTCTATTCGTCAAGTATGATTATTAGCGCAGTTTATAAACATTAGAGATTGATTCGTGTCGATACAGTCAAAAGCTAGACTACTGTCATGCTTTGCTTTCTTATAATTACTATAAATGTGCACATAGAAAAAGATTTTTTGCAGATCATTTCAATTTTTCATTATTAATCTTTTTACATCAAACATGAAAGGAAAGAAAAAACACATTTTTCACTGTGAATAGGTGCCAATGGCCGTCGCTTTTCTTTTTTCATTCTACATAAAACATAAAATACAATCTTCTGTCAACATATATTTTGCTCTTTATAATCGGTGTGTTTACTAAATGGCAACAAAACTAAGTGATTTGCTAGGAGAAACTTTACTGGAAGTCAATGCTGGCAAAAGTAACGAAACCTATCGACGAATACCAACCAGTGAACTTGATAACAAGACTGTAGCGATCTATTTTTCGTAAGATAAATTCTGTAATTAATTATCATTTCAAAAAATTGTGTTTTTAAGGGCTCATTGGTGTGGACCGTGTCAATATTTCACTCCCATATTGGCTAAATGCTACAAGAAAATTCAGCCTGAATTGCACAATCGATTCGATATTGTTTTTGTGTCGTCAGATGAAGATGAAAAATCTTTCGACGAATACTTTCATACTATGCCATGGAAAGCCATTCCTTATTCAGGTAAGCTAATATGTTCATGAATGTATTCAGAAACTGTCATATTGACTTTTGTCTTCAGATTCTAATAGTTTCTTTACTGTTCGAATACCGTAATTTACAATTCTACAGTAAAACTAATAGACAAATCGTAGAACTTCTAGTCAAAAATCTTTACACCTTGGGACTACAATGACAAACAGTTTCGTTGAAATTTTTCAAAATTTCTATAGCCCGACAAACCAATGAAATAATCATGTGTTCTCTTCACTATTAAGTTGATCTTGAAAGCGAACTATTTTTGATTGATACAGTCAATTGAAAATATATACGTATAATAATAGTTCGACTTATAGACTCAATACTAAACTCGCTTAAAACAAAGGTTAAAATTACTATTCAGGAGCATTAGAATGTATTCAGAGATGTGTAAAATTTTCTTTTTCTCTCACACTCATTCATTCTTACAATTGTGCATCTATATTCGTAGTCTGAGTAATCCTGGTGTAAGATAAATCAGAATTGAATTTGATTGCAATAAATACTGAGTTCTTTCGTTTTAGAACGAGATCGTGAGAAAAAACTGAAAGAAAAATTTAATGTCGATGGTATTCCAACGCTGGTCGTTCTATTAGCTGATGGAAGAATCTTAACTAGTGACGGCCGCAGCGACATTTTTGACAAAGGGGCGGATGCTATTCGATACTGGTCACAAGATGGACAAAAAACCCCAGATGAATATATGTGGCCTGGAGTTTCCTGCAACGGATGTCAAATGAATCCACTTATTGGGCAGCGATATCATTGTTCTACATGTGAAAATTTCGATTTATGTTCTGCATGCCAAGAAAAAGGACATGAACATGAACTAACAATTGTACCACAAATATTAACGACGATTGCAACAATTGTTTGGAAAGGAATTAATTTAGACTCTTAGCTTCGCACCAGCTTTCAATACTATACAAAACTAACAAATCCATATAGAGAAGAATTATATACCTACGAGCCTATAAGAACAAACTTATTGAAAGAAATAAAAATCGTATTGAAAGCATACTACTTCAGTATCTTGTTACTGAAAGTGCTAGATTGTACAATGAAGAATATTGATCATCTTCAGATTTAATACAAGATGATCGCAAATTAAATAATATCATTTTTGAGCAAAAATGCATTCTTTCTCAAGATAGCTTTTACATATTAAAAGATTATTCATTTACGTTAAGTTAATATGAAATAATAAATTTGAAAGTTAGTATCTTGTACTAACTTAAAGTAAATGCTACATTTCTAAGCTGTGTGATTATGAGAATATCTGGCACAATGTGGATTAGAGTAAGTGAATCTTCTCTTCAACATTCTAGGAATCTCACAAGCCACATCCTAAAGATCTAGTGATGCAAATATTGATATAAATTCTTTCACAATGATATGA
Organism: Rotaria sp. Silwood2; assembly: GCA_905329745.1. Classification (NCBI taxonomy): domain Eukaryota; kingdom Metazoa; phylum Rotifera; class Eurotatoria; order Philodinida; family Philodinidae; genus Rotaria; species Rotaria sp. Silwood2. The sequence continues at coordinate 119,464 of CAJNSZ010000030.1, read as the reverse complement.
TTGATACATTCCATCACAATTATCAGAACGCACTGTTTAGAAAAGTTGTTCATAGCTTAAAAAATGAATTCGAATTGTTCTTGTACTATCATCTGCTGGTAGAAACACTGGCAATCGTATAACAATTGAATTTCTTTGTCTAGAGTTTTCATAACTGGATCATACATTAACTTCTTCAATTAGAAACTGACAATATAATAATTTGGTTTTAATATGATCAATTGTATTGAGTTAAAATGAGAAATATTTCATACGCAGATCAATTATGGATCGGATAAATGTGCCGAAATCATTAATATAAATTATTTCAAGCATAATAAACGATTAACTTCATGCACATTTAAGTTTAGACTAACAAATATAGCTCTAAGTTTGATGCTTAACCACTTCCTAAAGATAGTTATTCATAAAAAAAAGAATTTTGCACTGTTTTTTATCTGATAAAATCATAGTTCTGTACGTCAAATTCTATGCTTGAATTTATTTTTTTTTGTTTTTGTATTTTTGAAATAAACATAAAAAGAATTATTACAATAAATCGTTTTGTACAAATAGCAAAAGCTGTTCCTCATGCACGTCTATTTTTTAGAGTTGATCGGAAGTATTCATAGCAATTTGTGTGAAAACAGATTGAGACATGTTGATAGGCATCAAGATTCCTAATTCACCGTCATGTTCTTCTCTTTTCGACGGAATCGAAGACGATTTTGATGAAAATGATCGCCATAAAATTAATGATATTAATATCAGTGATAAACAAAGACAGAATGAGATTAAACCTAATAATAGTCCTAAATTTTCATCATTGTAATTGTCATGAGGAATCGTAACAATAGAAAAGTATTTCTGTGTGTTGTTCTTTATTAGTGTACGCGCATGTGGATTGTAGTCAACTTTTGATGATTTCTGTTGATATTGCTTCAAATGATCGCTGATTTCTTGACGATTTTTCTCATAAATAGTCATTAAATGATTGACAAGAGTGCCAAGTGCTAAAATAACAAAAGCTACAACGGTTCCAACTATCATCGATACTACAGCACTCTTTCTGAGTATGCGTTTAAGCCGTGGAAGTAGATTTTGCCATGTAAAAGGAACTTTTCCAAGTCCTATGAAAATTCATAAAAGAAAAACAAGCTAATTAGTTTTATTTTGATAGATATATTAGTTAAATTACCTATTTCATATCGATGTTCGATTACTGGTCGCATACAGCATGGACAGAGTGCATCATCAATAAGCATTTGTGTTGGAATAAGTCGTAGTTCGATAAGAGAAGCTCGAGATAATTTACAATTCATATTTACGTGATCAAGTTCTAAATAAAAACAAAATAAAAAACTTCATAGTATGGTAGGATGTCATCGGCACAAAATGAAGTTCATAAGATACAATTTAGAATTAGTTTACACTAATTTTTGTAACAACCAAAATAAGACAAGAACTAATATATGATGTAATTAATTTGACCTTAATTGTCAAGTTTTGTGTACGTCAAAATCTTTCTAACGATAGATAACAACAGAATTGATATTTTAGACTTTAGATGCTTTTTAGCTTAAGATTTATCTTAAGATAAATCCTAAATTTTTTTATAATGATATTAGAAAAGTTGAATTTTCAAAAACTATACATATTGATTGAAAACAACTTGTTTCATATTCACTTGCAGAAACAATTTACGATTCTCTCAATTGGCCACTAAATTCAAGTATTAAATCAACAAAGCAATACGTCAATGGTCACTGTCACGATACAATTTTATGTATTACTAGTCATAACATATGTTATAGTTTTGAAAATAAACATTGAACTGAAGTAAAGCTGATGTTTTTTTCGAAATCATATTAAATCAATAATATTTGCCTCTAGTTTCAAAAATATTATTTATCAAGCACGTCCTCATATAGACAATAATTATGGGTTGTCTAACATTGAGCAGATATACGGTCATTTGCTTAGATGAATCATGCATCCTGACTCATGAGGTGAGAGGGGGAGATATGTATATCTTTTTTTCGGTTTTATTCCTTTTATTTAGCGTATAATATGTTATTTAATTAAATATTAATCGAAATAAAATGACAATCAAATGTTTCTATAACTATTTTTCTTCTATGCCAGAGAACATCGAACTAAAGATTTCATGATAGTAACGGTTTTTTTTAATAATCTGCTCTCAGTCTTATCCGAGTAATTTCTTTTTTTAGTATTGTTTGCTCTAATTTAAAGAATATTAAGTATGAATTAAGTCGACTGATATCTAACAGAATTCTTTATATTTGTTTTTCGATTTTCAAAAGTCGTTATTTGTCAGTTTCTCTTGACTTTTGAAGTAGACAATAAAAAAAAACATAAGCTATCTTTTCACAAACCGAAACCACATCTATATGTAAAATATGATTCGATTTCAAAAAAGATGATAAGAAAAATAATGAAAGAAAAAGAAGAAGCAAATTCATTGCGTATGATCCATATTATCAGGATCAATCATTATGCCAATATATTCAAAAGACTATTGCCATTAGTTTGTTAGATAGTAATTTCTAATGTATATGTATGTTTTTCACTACTATGTGCGTTTACATAGATCTTAAGTATTAATAGAAAAAGGAACGAATCTCATATGAGTATAGTATTGCAGCCAAAGAAATAGTCAGTTTTTTTGACTGTTTTGTTATATTTATTTTTCTATTCAATACTTATTTTAAATTCTCGTAGTACATCTACGTCACATTCATATAAATATGAAAAATAAAAATGCTTAGCAAGGACTGATTCAATATAATAAAACAAATAATGAGTTAATGTAACTTTCTATTGAATAATCTTAATTTAAACTGCTATTTAATCAAAATTAATTCACGCAATATCTACTATGATAGTGATTATACATATACTTGCTGAATGAAAAAGATAAAAAGCTATGCGGAGATTGAACCATCAATACAAATCAAAACTTACCTTCACTTAAATGTAATGATATTGAGTAGATGTGTATTGGTAATATAAATGAATCATCTGAGGTGAATAACTTCAATTTATACTAGATTTATGGGTCTCATATTCACTTTCAATCGGTCACATCATATTGGTGCAAGAACAGAAAAGAAGAGAGAACAGGTCAAAGAGAAAAATATAGAAGCGAAGGACAGCTTACATAATCAATAGTACATGACTCATTTTGCACCAACTAGATGAACTAATTCATATTTTCAAATGATGAGTCATCATAGGTAGATGCATCTTCGTTATAGATCGGATTGAATTATGATTGTACCATTGATGTATTTTGATTCAGTCATCAGACAATAAGATGTCATAACTATCAGGAATTATATATTAAAGAAGTGTTTATGTAATTTTTCTTTTTCTCATGTATAAGCTAAAGAAAATCATAGAAAATAAACGTTTTATGTAAATTTTAAACTCATCAAAAGATACTATTTTTCATTAATATTAGAACATTGATTTCTAACTTAAATTAAGATGAATTAATTGAACATCTCTTTTTCATATAAACAGTCATTGTAAGCAAATAATCTTTTATATTTTTGACAACATAAGACGTATTGTTTCTTTTTTTTTTGTAATCATTCATTGATTGTTACCAATAAATTTTCTTCATTTGTTTTTGATTACTTACATACGTAAGTAAAATTCAATATTAATATCGAATTAAGATCGTTGTCTTGTAACAGATGACACAAATTTTTCGTTTTCAAAAAGTATTTAATTCAGACATAATGCTCATCATCAATATTCAACAAACATTAGCAACTAGGTGATAAATAACTGAAAAACATAATATACTGTAGTACTTGATTAGTGAAGAAAAAAAAATGCAGTTTCCTGTCATTTGAATAGTATAGAGGAATATGTTTATGTCTTTGTAGGAATCTTTGTGAAAAATAAAGTAAAGTATAAAATCTTAGGAAAATTTGAGCCATTCTACTCTGATTAAAAGGTCTCAGTTCGTTTTGAACTGATGATCGTATAAAGTAATTCGACTGAATAATTCATACATAAATATCTCATGTCTAAGGAACTATTATTATTACTAATAATGTTTTATTGAAACTCATACAAGAATATGTTGGCAGATATGGTTTCTCAAATAATATATTAAGTGATATGTGAACGTACATAAAGTTGAATAGTAAGAATGAAACACTAAATGTATATTGTCTACTCAAAAGACTATTCATGTAAATTGACTAGAATTTTATATATAGATTCTGAAAAAATATAAAAAAGTAAGATCAGAATGAATAATTGTATTTGATGCAAATATGAAATGATGAGTTAAAAATTAGAGAAAGATTCTATGATTTATGAAAATGAAAATCGAATATCTTTCTTTTTTAAATAAAGTTTTCTAACATATTTATAGTGATTGAAAGCTAATAATTTAATTTAGCTATATATTCAATGTTCAATAGCCACTGTACTTTTCGATTTCAATAATTAATATGTATTTTTTTTTTGACTTATGAACTTTATTTTTTTCAATCTTTGATTCTTTATATACTTTCTGATTTGGTTTTCTTACGATTAATTGCATACTGTATTTTATTGCAACTCTTTGTGATAAGTGGTTAGTTTACAACAAAAATATTTGTTCAATATAATTCGATAATAAGAGTTACTGTAAATGTTTACAAAAATGAAATTTACTTTCATAAAAATCAAGCCTATAAAATAATATTTAGAATTTATTACATATATCTCTTTGATTGTAGAAGAAACTCTAACCATTCATTGCAATTATAATCCATAATGATTATTCTAATGTTTAGATAATTATCTTCAACTTTCCAAAGATTTGAAAGACATAAAAAAGTAATTGAAGTTTCTTTCTTCTATGCTAATTATTTATATTTAATTGATTGAATTATAATATCTATAATGAAAATCTATTTTCTTCAAGGTTTAATTAAAATGATTATTATAAATTTTATAATAAAGTTTCATCTATTGAATATTCTAAAACTAACCTAAAATTAACATTTAACAATTTATTTCAATATTTATTTTCTCTATAAAAGACTTTTCTCAACGACGCGCTACATACAACAATATGTCTTATATCCAATTAAACAATAATCACCATCACCTTGTTTATCAGTTTTGACAGGGATCATTTTTAATGGACAGCCAAAACCAATGAAACAAAATGGTGCATCACCCTGCCAAATACAATCATCACCTGACGGTTCATGATAAACACGAAGACTTATCGATTTACAGCAACACCTTTGATAAGTAATAAGTATGGTTAATAATAAAGCCAGACGGTTTGTGATAGTTAACATCTTCGTATCTAAAACAGTTCAAAATTAAAATACAAGGAAATTAGAAAAACTCAAGTTTATTTTTGTTGATCATATTAAAGGGTGTGGGTATGGGTGTGGATGTGGTTGTGAGTGTATTGACGACTGTCACACTCATGCACACATCTACACCCACACCCTTGATCAAGCTCTTTTAAAAATCATCAAAAAATTAATTAATAATTAATAATTAATATCATTGTAAGAAGAGAATTAGTGACGCATCAACTTTGTAGGCCTCTCTTGTTTCAATTTTGAAAAATTACTCAATAAAAGTAAGAATACTGACTATTCAACTTTTATATTGATACGATGAAAACACTCAAAACGAGATCTCATATATCTGTAATATTAACTGTAATATTTCATCAAAATGTAGCTTTTCCTCAAGTTTCCATATGAACAATAATTTTAGATAGGCAACACCTCTCAAATGATATCATACCGACAAAAATTTACCTTATGATCACTAAAGTCTTTCTCTTTACAACAATCAATCAAGAATCAGTTACCATATTCATATTCCATTTTCTCTCCACATTACCAATCCCAATATAAATACCTTTGTATTCCAATAGTAAAATTTTAGTATGACAACTGATTTGTATTGATGAATACATACATATCGAAAAAGGGAAGAGAAATTATTGATGTCCTCGTGATTTTAAGGATAGTTGGTCATAAGAGCTAAATTTATCAGTAAACATGCAACTGATGAAGAAAAGACTGCACAAAGACGTTAATTCATTCAAAAAATATCATATGTGGAGATAGCTATCTTCTTCACAACGCAACTTCCTTCTTCGATTCTTCCTTTGCAAAATTCCAGTAGAAAAACATCATACGTTACATCCAAATCTTTCGGCACAAAACGAGAATATTAAGAATAAATTTTTTTCATGAACAAATTTCATATTGGTATCATTTTCTATTGTCTAANATGCTACATTTTTACAATATTCTTTTAGTCAATACCGCGGTCTTTCTCAGGAACATAAGGAAAATTGATGATCAAATTTCGGTTTGAAACTTTGCAGAAAGACAGATCTTAACAAGAATAGTTTATTATGAAAGTTTCAAATCTTTTGACTTACTTCTTTCCTGAAATAAGGACATGAAAACTATCGATGTATATGAGCAGTGTAAAAGACGAAGCTTTTATCATAGCTATATCTTACGATAGGAACAACAAATTGATTTGAAACTTTCCCAGTAAATTATTCTTGTTAAATTTTGTCTCTATAGAAAGTTCCAAGTCGAAATTCGACTTTGAACTTTTCTAGTGTTCCTGATGGAGACTACGGTGTTGACTTAAAAATATCATAAAAATGCAGTATATCAACAGTAACAAGAGGTGGGCGCAAACAGGTATGAATCTTCATTCTGATTTTCGATCAACAAAGTACATATTAGTTTATTGATCATCTCCTAGCTAATTTATTTCATATCATTTTTAAATAGAACAACTTAGATTTTCACTAATGAATAATATTATAAATACAAAAAAATAGAGAACCATTCTGAATTATTATTTTAATGATATGTTCAACACAGAAAATAAATAAGTATGAAAAAATCATATGAACTTGTGATGTTTTATCATTGTTATATTAACACACAGTGAATGTAATTAATAAATTAAATAAACCAATGAAAAAGTATATGATGATAAAAATTATGCAAAGAAAAAGAAATTAATATACAAAACAAAAACTGTATGTTTATCAAATTTTTTTTTTCATTGACTTTATCAATAAAATGTTATTCAGCTGTTTAGAATTAAAGCAAATTTCTTTTTCTTGTATAATCAAACAGGTTCTTGAGAAATGTCCATCTACACTAGCTGATGTGACACGTATTGAATGAATAGTTGATGCATTAGTTTTGATTTATCAAATTCTAAACTGCCGACGAGCATTAGACAATTTTTTCTGTCATTTCCTGATGTCTGACTGCATCTTGGTGAGTGACATGAACATTCTGTCAAGTGTTCAGTTCTAATCGATTCTATTGGTCAAGGTGACAAGAATATGTTGCTGGAGAAAGAAACAAAGTAAAGATTTTTAATATTGAATAACAAAATTTATCATATAAACTGAATAATGAACATCTGAACTTCAGTTCTAAAATCTCTCTCAAAGGACAATTTAATACAGTTAATTACCAAGTAATGTATCACAGTTATAATCTCGAAGCGAAAAGAGAAAGATTATATATCTAAACTTCATAATAGTTCAAAAAACACATAATTATGAATATGAGCAAGTCATTAATGATAAAGAAGAAAACTGTGTTTTTTTAATGAATTCCATCTTTTTGAAAGGAATAGTAAAATATGCATGTTTTTGTTTAAGTGTAATTGTAAAAAAAAAAGCACGTACTTATATTATGATTTGCCATTTTAGTGATCTTTATGTATCGTTATTCTGATTCAGAAAAAAATGAATAAATTATCGAAATAAGTAAAGAATATAAAATTCTTTGTGTTGTAGAAAATCCAATGTAGTTATGATACAAATATAGAATATGTGATGATGTCAGTATTCGTAACTATCCATGACTAACTTTCAGTCAAGGTCACGGTCATGAACTTTAAAAAAAAATCATTTACGGTCATGGTCGTGATCGTGATTATGACCATGACCATCATGAGTTACAGTGCTCACGCTGGGTACCTGAGAAACTTCTCTCATTAGTATAAAAGGTAATAGCTCGTCAAGGAATCAAAAGTTCAGATATTGTTTACTTGTAGTATTGTCATTCAGTCACTGTCAGTTGAAATCTGACTTCATACATGTTTGTTATGAAAATATTTCGTTATCTTGACGGTATTATATTTTGAACATGTTTCCTATACAAATAACAAGAGATAACTCATATATTTACGCTTATTAATTATCATATTCTCTTACAAGTATAACCTGTAATTCATTAGATCAAATATAAATATCAAAGATAAGCGGGATTAAATATTTAATGTTGTTAAAATAAAAGCAACATACAACTAGTTTGTATTTAGAAAAGCAGAAATATGTATATAATTATCCACATTCGTTACCACTAACATTCATATTTGAATGATTATCATGTGGTATTCCATCTCCAGGATTTTTTTTCCGATTCTTTTCACTAAGTTTAGCAAATAAATGTTCAGCATTATTAAGTAATGTAGTAACATCAGCATGTGCTCCACCCACTTTAACACCTATATGTGCACAACAAATATTTTCAAAAGGCCAATCGTGTAGTACTTTACGCATCCAATCACGAAATAAATATGGTGCATCACTTGTTGGATAAAGACCAGAATTTTTAATTGATGGATGAAATGCCATTGCACCGTCTTTATAACCAAATAATTTAAGTAAAAAACCAGGTTTTTCAGCATACATTATTGTATCATCAACATGAAGAGTACGAGATGTTGGATGATAAATAAAAACACTGACAAAATGATTTGTTGATTCAGGTTGAGGATTAACAAATTCAGCTCCTAAGAATAAAATGATAATTTATTTCATTTGAAAAATAATATTTTTTTTTAAAGAAAAACCTGCTGGAATACGCATTTCAATATCTGGTTCCCATTGTTTTCTAACATTACAATCATTGAGATCTCCTTTCCATGGAATTTCTGTTAATCGACGTAAATGTCTTGGTGTTCCATAATAAGATGCTTTTGGATATGTTTGATAAAAAGCTGGAAACGATAATGTATGAAATGGATGTGTACCTATAACAGCTTCAATATTTTCACCATTATTCGTTAAATGATCAATTTCTTGTCGAAGACGATCATTCATTTCAACTGTATCAATAACAAGAAATTTTCCATTACGTAATTGTATTATTGACATTTGTGTTTCAATATCAATAAGTTTTAAAATTTTAAAATGACCACGAACATTCCAAAAATGAGGACCAATTGAATAAAGTTCATTTTTATCAAGATTTTGTGCTACATTTGGAGTTTGAACTGGCACAGCTGAAGCCATAGTACGAAACGAAGAAAAAAATGATCTGAAAACAAAACTTGACAAAACAAAAATCATTTCATCTAAAATTTTTATCAAATTCTTTTCTTTTCTCATCAAGCAAAAAACAACAATAATGATCTGCACATGTTATATGGGTTATATAAACAGACAACGCGTGTATCGTATAGCGTTGAAAAAAAGAAAAAAAATGATTATATTAGCTGCATAATAATACATAAAATGAACGAGTAAGATCAAAAAGAGAAAAAAAAATAAGTCAGAGAACAAAAAAAAAAAGAACGAATATTTTTATTTGACCAATTAAAATAATAAAACTATTTAAGATATTATTGATTGAGGAAATCAAATAAATTAAAAATATTATCTAAAAAAAATCTTTTTTTTAGCAGATATTTTGCAAGATATTATTCTACATTTGAAAGTGAAAATTTTCGAAAAATGTACAATACGAATGTTTAATGAGACATTATCAAAGAGAGAAAAATTCGAGGGTAGATATATTTAGAGATACGTAAAGAGAAGTAGACTGCTGTGTTAATACTTTATCTCGTTAAAAATATAATTAATGGAATTATTATAAAAAACTATTAATTGACTTTGAAATTCTCCAAAAAAAGAAAACACATATAAATAAATCTCGAAGTTTAATTTTCGATGTTTTGACGAATAGCGTATATTAATAGAGAGATGATTCGTAAGTGACAAATATAGATCTATTCCATTCTGAAAGAATAAAATAAAATATGATATTGATGGTTTTCGTTGCTCAAATAGTTCGAACGATAAAACTATTCCATGGTGTTTTTTAAGACAACAAAATTTAATGAATTTACGTAACATAAGAAAAATAGAATCGATACCTTCAACATTATATTTATGAATTTGTTGATCATTTTTGTTAATGCTTTTATTCTTGTTTCTATTATATCTATATGATAGATAAATATATTATATGATCCTTTTGATTATAAATATTAAAATATAGTGTCCTTATCATATAGAAGGAATCTCTCGGATATTGATTTAATGATTATCAAAAAACTCAACAAAGTTTATCTATACTATGTCCTTTTTCAGACACAGTTAACTGTTTTGCTTCATTTTCATAGATCTCAATTAAATTAACTTCGATTAATTTAGTAAATGATTGTGTTTTTTTCTTCTGGCGATATTAAATTAAATTCATGTTCATCAAATGTCCATGATGCTTTATCTTTTTATTTGTTTCTTATTTTTCTAAGATTTTCCTGAAAGAGTAAATGATTAATATGTCATTGTTTTATTCTAAGTTAAAACTTCAAGGAAAGTATCATAAATAATAAAAAATAATTTTATAAACACGAAAATTTGGACGAAGGAGAAAAATATTCGATTCAAGCTCAGTATGGTTTCAAAGTACTTCTTGTTACAATCAATGTTTTTCTGTGAGTTCGTCATTTCAATAATCAAGATCTGACAGAAACGAAAACATTTTCATGCTTTTTTTTTTTCTTCTATTTTTACTTTAGACATGATGAAATGAAAGTCTTCTTATATTATTCATACATTAAATCAAGTTATCCAAAGGAATTGATAAACGAATCAATGAACACGATATTGATTCATTTGAAGATCTTCAATAAATTTATTACAAAGATGAAATCTTAATAAAAATTAGCTACTCAAACTAGAGTTCTTTATATGGAAGATCAAAATTAAGAATTTTTTCGTTTACCATCAACAAGAATAAAAAGTAAAACTACAAATAAATTATTCAGAAAAATGTTTCTGAAACTGATACTGGTGATACAACAACACAAATTCAGCCATATGATGGAAAAAGATATCGTGTTTATAGGTTTAGTGAACAATAAGCACCGAACAATTAAAAAAGCTAAAGCAATGGATGTAGGTGTGAATGGACATGAAGATAAGACTAACACTCTCACCTTTATTCATGTTTGGTTGAACATCATGAGAAGAAACATAAGAAATTTAAAGATAAAATTCAAAATAAAGTTATGCAGAATAATCTTACGCGTGTTAATCCTATTTAGTATGTCTATGCAGAGTATCTATGACAATATTCCGATTGAATTAATATTTTAGATTATTTAAATAAAATAAAAAAAAAATTTGTTTTCTTTTTTTTATATTATTCAAATACAACAAAACTATAATTGATGTACCAGAGTGTCTTTGTTAAACATCAATTTGTTCACTGAAATATTTTCATATATCGATATTGATTTCATATCAAATTCAGGAAAGAAAAAATTTATTTCGCGTTGAGCCGTTTCAATTGAATCTATTTTATATATAAAAGAACATAATAAAATAAAATAGATCATCTCTGTACCTGATCCATGACCACAATTTCTTGTATCAGTTACACCATGTTGACCTCTTATTGTATTTGCTGCTTCAAATATTGTTCTAAAAACAAATATGAGGAAAAATAATTCATTTGTTTTACATAAAATTATTACTTGTATACTTTTGTTGGTCCTAGTATTGATCTCCATTCTTGTATAGCATTTTCTCGTCCAAGTATATGACATGATATTGGTCCACTAAATTAATAAAAAAAATTCTTGACATTTAATAGGAACCAAAAAAAAAACACGAACGTACCAACTCATATAATGAACAAGTCGACTATAGAAAAATTTTTCTAAATAAATTTAATTAATTAAAATAGAAAATAAAAATAATTTGAAATCAACCTTGATGTTCACGATAAAATTCTCCAGCTCGTTCGCGACTTAACTGTAAACGTTTACTTTTAATAAAAATAAATTGACGTTGAAGTATCAACTTAATTATTTCCTAATAGAAAACACTATTCATAACAAAAATATCATAGTAAACACAAAAAATTACCTCATTTTACACATACATTAAACAAATGAGGTGATCGAACAATATCTGGTTTCAAAATGCATAATGTTAGTTGAAACATTATAATTAATACAATCTAAAATATGAAGAAATTCTTTGGTAAACTGTATGCAATAGTTAAGTTTTTTTTCCAAGGCACTTTTCTAGTAATTTTTAGTTCTCAAGGAACATTTCATCAATCAAGTTAATGATTGTGGTTTGATTAAAACACAGAACAACATCTATTCTAAAACTTTTACATCAGACATAAGTCCAGTTAAGAAAACTGATGCTGTGTATTTATCTTAATAAGAAAAACTTTCATCATGTAGCAATTCTAAAACATATAGTTAAGACTTAAGTCGAAAGATGTTTCTTATCAATTGATATACTTATGATTATCATTGTAGATATCTATCTCGAATGCACCTTTTTCATCTAGAAAGAGAGTAGAAAAGATTCTTACAAAATACAAAATCATATCATTTAATGAAAAGTGTTTGTATAAATGTCTAAATCCATGTTTTAGCAACAGACTGATTTAGTTCAATTTTTACTTTCGATTTATTAATTTAAAATATCAATACAAATCAATATTCAAAATAGGGTCACAAACAAAACTGTAAAAGCTCATCGATTAATGTCATTTTTTTTTCAATCGTGGTTATACTGTCGAAGTAGAGAATCTGTTCTTATCATAGTTTATATACACTCTTTTATGTTCTTTTAAAACAGCATATTTTACCTATGTGTCGTAACTTTAGTAACAGTTTTATTTATTAAAATAAATTTTTATAACTGATGAAAGACTATTTGAGATTAACAAAAACAACAATCTCATAGATATAATTTCATTTGCTTAAGGATTTCTGCAAAAAATAAGGTTTGAAAAAGACAAAATAAAAAAAAATTGATAGAAGTTAACTAAATTTTATTTTTAATGAAAAACTTTTAAAAAAAAAACAAGAACAATTTAATCATGTTCAGTAGCTTTCTTTTGAGGTGGTGGTTCAGGTACTTCAAAATCATCCAAAAATGTTTCTTGTCGAACACGTTTAATTGTATAAATATAAATAGCAATAACTAAAGCTCCAAATGATAAACCAATAATTCGTGCTCGTCGTCGTTCTCGTGTACGTCTTTCAACATTTCTCATATGTCGTTCTTCAAATCGTTTTATATAAATTTGTTCAGCTTCTGATAATTCATTTGGATTAAGTAATGGCATCACTGTTGGATCAGTTGGCTGTTGTAAATTCGAAGGTAAATCATTTCGTGTTTTAATATTTGATGTTTGTGTTGCTAAATAACGACGAAAGAGAGGAAAACGTAGACGAGATACGAATAAACTCAAAGATGACATCTAAAATAAAAACAAGCACTATTAATTATTTATTTATTTATTTGCTATTGCGATATAATATTTCTTTATGTCCTTCTTTAAATGCTATATATCGTCCTAATGTAAATAAATAATCACTAAGTCTATTTAAATAAATTCCCATGACTGTTTCTTGTTGTTCTTCAGTTTGATTCTTCATCCACTTTGTTAATAAACGTTCAGATCTACGACAGACCGATCTTGAAAAATGAGCATACGATGCTGTCTGACTAGAACCACCAGGTAAAATAAAACGACGTAATGCCGGTAATTCGTTTGTCATTATATCAATTTGTTCTTCTAAATGTTTTATTGATGCGACATTATTGAATGCAAAACGAGGTGAACGATTTTCAGCAGCTACACATGAACCAATTTCAAATAGAGCACATTGAATGTTTTCTAAATGTTCTGATATTCCAGGTAAAGAACAAGTTGAAATAACAATACCAATTGTTGATGATAGTTCATCAATCGTACCAAGTACATCAAATATTAATGAATCTTTTGATAAACGATTCGGACCAGAACTTAATAGAGTTGATGTACCTCGATCTCCTTTGCGAGTATAAATCTTTGGCAAAGATGATGATCTACTAAAACAAACAAAAAATATAATTTTTGGTTACAAATACACATGAGAACTCTCATGAAAATATTGTTCGTGGTTAAAGAAACATACTTTTTTTGACTAGATGATTCACTTTTCTTTGTATCAACTGATGTAGTTGTCGAGATGACAGAGTGTTCATTCGATTGAGATCCAGAACTTTGTAGAAAACGACGAGATGAATAAGATAAACATCCTGGAGATTTTATTTGTATCCTACCAGTAGATATAATACGTGTAGCGACAAGACGAAACATTTATCTAGAATCAATGAAAAACATCAAATATACTCATAAGAATGAAACTATGAATAACTTAAGTCATATCGATTATAAATCTTAGGATAATTTCCATATTTTTCTTCTTATTATTGTTTTTATTAATAATATCTTAAGCTGACAGTAATTTTCAATAGTTTGTTGATCACAGCAACTGAAGAATCGAACAAATTAAACATTTTCTGTCGCTTAGTATTGATCGATTTTATCCAAAAATAAGTGGACAGGAAAAATCAGTGCGGAAATTTGCAAACTCTACTAACAAGATGGAACGATCTAATTTATTTCGAATGAGAATTATTGAGTGCTAGCACAGGTTATATTATATTGATGTTGATTGGCTATTATTATAATAACGAAATAAGTTGTTCTATCGATAGATGTCATCTTTGGTTGTTTGTGATATCAATAAAATAAAAGAGCAAATATATCATACATTAAATAGAATGACTAAGGTCAAATTTTTGTTCTATTAAAAAAATTACCAAACGAAAACCATTCGTATCTATCATTGTTGATATTTATTTTATATAGAAATATAGAGAAAATGTTTTCATTGATGGAGTCAGATGGATAAAATGGTTACGCGACACTCAATTCATGCCATAAATATTGTACTTATGTGTTCCTGTTACATGTATCAATAAATAGATTTTTCTTAACTTTCCAGGCTCATTCTTTAATTACTTAATGTACACACAAATTCTACAAGTATTTTTAGGAATGCATATGACTTTGATTTCGACAATTTACACAAAGAATACTTGCAGCTGTTATTTTTTCCGTTTTTAAGAATAATTTTAGCATCAAGTATAAGCAACAGATACAATAGAATCCTCTTCCCTGCCGCTTCCCTTCTACTTCGTAATTTTTTAGAATTCTTATTATAAGAGAAAAAAATGATACACATAAATTACATGATAGGTGAAAAAATAACTAATAACTCTGTTCATGCGAGCCACAATGAAAAACATTGCGTCGGTATTGAAAGTATATTTCGAAAAATCACTGCCATTACGATACAGGACCGACATTATTCTTACCAATGTATAAGACTCATGTTGTCTTAGAGTATTATATTTATGAGCCAATTTATTAATACAACTGATTTCAATATAAAGAAAGTTGTAGTAGCTGTCATTTAAGGAATCAGTGAGAATTGTTTGTAAGGTGACTCGATCGAATTCTTACTCATAATTACGCTGTAAAATGTTTTCTGTTGGACGTTTTTATTTTGTTATGAGACAATTGATTTCCATAATACTAATACACATCTATTTTACTTTAATAATCTATTTTTATTGGCAAAAGCAAAATTTTTCTTAGTTCATATCAGTTTAAGTCAATGTTTAAAATATTTATATCTCATATTACGGATTAGGCTGAAAAAAAAGATAGACAAAGCAAGAAATAACTATAAAGATACTATCAAGAAAAATGGGATATATCTTCGTTTCATTTGAATTTGATTCTTTTCAAGAATTATATTTCAGAATAAGTTCTTTTAGTATAGGCGTATGTAAAAATGTTGGCTCTATCAGCTGACATCTATTTATCAATAATTAATTAAGTAATTGAAAACTAATAAGCGTATATGTCTCTGGCAATGTGTGAAAAAAATCCAAAACTAACATCAGTCAGGATAGCTTCTACAGCCTGAACTATATATACGGTGAAATCTTCAGCAAGATAGGACTCGAGAAAGTTTCCTGTAAAAAATCGATCTTCTAGAGATCCAGTCATGTTCCGAAATAAAAATCTTTATTGTATTGCTATCTGGAGATTCCAAAGAAAGATTTTAACCGTTTGAACTAAATCTGGAATGAGTTCAAATCGTGACTCGACAGTTCAACTCGAGCCATCTGAGTTTTTTATTCAAAAAAGTTTTCAATTGCTCTTATAAAAAAAATCTTAATTTATAAGATTAAATTTTCTCTTATCGTATATGAAATAAGAGTAATGAAAACTTTGCATTGTGCCAAACGTGATATTCTTTATCACGTTAAAATATAACTGTTATGTGACAAGATTTTAATCATCAAAATTTTCTATCATTTATGCCACATTATCTATTTTCGCAACAGAGAGTGTGGCCGTGAGTGTATGATCTGCTCATCATCCACATCCTTTCTCTTATTTAAAAAGAAATTAATATCGATCCTTTAATAAACTTGCTAGAAAAATGACGTGTTCCTGCCATAGCAGCACCAGATGAACATGTTTTTCCAATGTGATCTTCGATGAGATCGAATTCTTCAAGTTTTACAAAAGTTAACATTTCTATTTGAACATCTTTAAAGTGTAGTAAGGCATTTAATTTAAATGGTTATAAATAATTTTTGCTTGTAAACAAGTTTAAGATCAAAATTTTTATTTACAAAAATATTATATTTTCTTTGCTATGATGCGACGCTGTACAAAATAAAAGAGTTGATGTCACTGTTCTTATTTTGTTGATTAATCTCGAGCATTTATGCTATTTCTTTTATGTATAACCTATTTAGGTTTTTTTACATAAAAGCTAGGATCTAGACTCGTTTACTGAAAAACTTGCTGTTAACGTTCTTTGTATACAAAAATAAAACGAAACAATCACGAAAATAGATTGACTCGACTCGATACCGATGCGAAATGACGTGAACTCGATTCCATTTCAGAAATGACTAGACACACCCAACCCTATTTCGAACTGATTTTTAACTTTTCATTCAGTTATAAGAGCTTGCTTTCGTTTAACTATTCGAAGTCCATCATATCGCTAGCACTATTGTTTCAAGTAATAAATTTTCCGAATAAAAATCTCTAGAGCTGACTTTATCAGATATCTAGAATGTCTTAACATACATATAAAGGCTCCTAATTGCATCTAAAAAAGTTCATTACTTCGAGAGATATGCTCTTTAATTTTCCTCAGTCACCAAAATGACATATAATGTTGCTCAAATCATTACTCGAATTCCTCTTGTATTGCGTTCAGCACTCATTTTCTAAACAACAATCTCGAACCATATAACAACTGCACTACAAAACTCACTTTGCATCCATATCGTTTAACTTTACGGGCCCTTCTATTTGATTTCCAATATGAAATTTTTCTTTAAATTAATACACGTAAAGTGTGTCAACTATATCAGTGAAAATTATGCATAAATGTCTTTTCATTTATTTTGCTTATGAAAAGTGATGCCTTCTGATCAATTCGCTTGTCTATTCCTCGTTCCTCGATAACACACGTGGGTAACAAATAGAACGAAACGAATTTTCTTGTAGCGTGTAACCATCGATGTCTCTTGTCTTCTACTAATTGAATGATTTCATTAATCATGAAGTTCTGAATATATATTCCTTCTGTAAAAAGACATTTTTCACCAAACACAATCTTTGAGTTTCACATATAATTGAAATTTTTTTAAAGATTTTTCATAGACTCAATTGACATCAAGTGTGAAACAGTTTGGTTTTTTTCTCGAAAATTCGTAAAACTTTTCTTAAAAATTGTTTCATCATTTATTTAAACAAATGATTTTCTTTAGAATTTTTATAAACTAAATCTACACAGAGTTCTTTAAGATTTTGTTTTCTTTGCTTTGATAATCGTGACAGGTTTAAAAAATGTCTGTTTTAATCGTTTGTTTAAACAAATGATTTCTTTTAGATATTTATGATGTAAATTTTAATTAAGTACACAAACATTTTGTTTGCTTTTGTCCTTAAAACACTGAATAATCTGTAGAGCAGATTTTCTTGACATGGCTGATTTTTTTAGATGACGCAAGCATTAAATGATAACGATTGATGAGGATATCGTTTCTATTATGATGCACTGCTTTTGGCAATGAATAGTACTATACTGAAACTTGTGACTTTCATTAATTTGGTTCAGTGCATCACTTGAGCGGCATCATATCAAGTAGTCCCTACACTTATTTACTTAAATTTATTTCGTATAATGATTAGAAACGCGAAGAATGCGTATTTTGATCTGCGAAGACATCATTTTTAGGCACAACTAAGCATGAAGAATCAATAGTGGGTGCATAGACATGAACTTGGAAAAGTTGTTTACAAGACGAAAATATTTTTCGTGACCTCAATATTACGTGTTTGCAGTAGCATTATAACAACGGTATGTTATTAACAAGCAATGTTGAAGATTTTGCTATCAAAAATAATGAAGAAAATAGATTATCTGTAGAAAAGGTGTGGATATGAGTGTAACACTCTAGCATAAACTCATTATACATCATACATTATATCACCATCGTTTGTGATGATAGCTCGCATGGGCTGATCAAACTCATTATGCCATTAAGCTTCATCACATGATTTGTCTTAGCGCATAACTACGCTAATGACGATATCACCAATACGTAACTCAACGTGTCGAACGTTCTCTTACTCACATATATATATACACATATCATATGCTCTCTCTTGTTTTTTGTTTGCTGTGGTCTGTTCTTATCCTATGGATTGATGTTTCTTTCTCTTTCTCCCTTGGACGATTCTCGCTATATAAGAAGTGGACAGAGAGAAGAAGCTCATTCTTTTGGATAATAAACTAAAGGAATCGTTACAATGAGTGTGGTTGTTTCTCCTTTTTGAGAAATACTCACAGCTACACCATATATATGGGACTATGAAACCTTTTCTTCATTGTTCTATAGACTCTTTTTATGTCTTTATTTCAGGCTGCCTAGACACCACCACACCCAACAACAGTGCGCTCATTAGTTGACGAAAATCATCGACAGGTCGAAAAAATCCATCAACAGGACGCCACAATCGGTTAACAGTCAAGGTCAAATGAGCACGGTCGCAAACGACTGAATACGGAGATATACAGCTATTTATATGTTTCAGTATATGATCATACATGTCCATGTCATCTGCGATGAAGCCATATACGATGGTAATAGTGACCCATGCCACCTGTCGAAATATGGTCGTATCGTGATCGTGTATGGTCGTTTACAGGCATATATGAAATTCGTATTCATTGACCTAGAAGGTCGAAAAGAATCGATCAACAGCAAGACGAAATTTAATCTACTTCATGTCACCGTACGCAGTATTGGAGATCGATCTCAAGGGCATGAAAGATAACCTCGCCCACCTTCAGGAGGGGTTAGAATAGTGCCCATTACCAATTTATTCATGTCTTTCTTGTCGTGATTCAGAAGAGCCACAAAAATGGCCTTACTTTTTGTTGTTATTTGTTTAAAAATATAATCCCAAATAAAAAGCACTCCTTCCTTTAAAATAACAAAATATTCATTAATTTAGAATTATGCTTTGATTTTTTCGAATTCCCCCTACAGTTTGCTTGAAATTTTCTTCTGTCACGAAATTATTCATGTTTATTTGTTTCTTATTAAAAAAAAGCCAAAAATGTATTCTTGGAGATGTGGGTGTGAGTGTTGACCTTCTCTTGATCCCCACCCTCACCCTCATCCATCAACTGAAGCAGTCTCGTTTCAAAATGATCAGCGGGAATTGTTTGTCTCATTTTATTCCTTATTTTGTTCGTAATCACTATACATGATAATGGGAATTTGAAGCCAACAACTGCTCGAGTTATATAAAGTTAATGCTTCAAACTTTATTTACAAGCGTCAATTTGATAAAATATTTCTGCAAGATAAAAAGTATTTTTCATCACGATGATAATAATAGTCATATAATAAAATATCATGATGTATTAATTTTTTTACTTAACATTGTGGATTATCTCTCGGTGAAAAGCGATACAGAAAACAATGTATCTAGATAAAATGTCAACAGCAGTTTACTTATTTCGGTATTCCCTTGCATTTTGAACATACCATGGACATTAAAATGTATTCGTAGTTATTGACTCGATATTGACTAGACTTTTTATCAATCGATTGTCGGTCACGTTCACAATCTGTTCGTCGATTATTAATTCACATGTAGTTGTTTCTTTGTTACTCATTCATTTTTCTAAGTTTACCTGTCTAACTAGCAACAAAGAAGAAAGAATTGAATAAAATTTTTGAAAAGAAAAAATTTTGTTTTGATTCGATATCAATTAAATCTTTTGATCCATGTTACAAGTCTTGTTTAACTAAAAATTAGTATCAAATTAAATCGTTTTTCCAGGAGTTATTTCAATGTTATAAGATTACAAGGTTTTGTCGAACCAAATATATACTTCGAAAATTAGAAATACTCTATGAGAATCTTCAAAGTTACGAGACAAACGATCTCTTGGTAAATCCATTGAAAATAATTCAATAATCTGCAATCAGTCAGGTTAAAAAAACAAAATATTTCGTTGAGACATTGTCGTATAAACAACTAATGAACATTAAGTGTTCTCTCATCTATTCATATCGTTACAGACAATGAGGTGAAACTGTCTCTTATTTGAGCGAACTGTCTGTTTTGCAGTTAGCAGTTTTCATAAGAAAGCTTTTATTATCAGAATCCATAATGAAAAAAGTCTTATGAAAATGATGAATATGCTATGGAATATTTCATTTGAAGCTTCGATTTTAGCTAAACAGTGTGCGAGTTTTATTTGTAGGAAATGTAAATTATCGATTGAAGGTGTTGATCTTCGCTTATGTGAATGAAATGTTAGACTTTCCTCAATATATTTGATCAAAGTAAATAGAAACAAGACCTGATCGATTAATAGAAAGAAAATAGATGCTGTTTTCGATGGAGAATATGTTGATGATATAGATATGCATGATATTGTTGCTATATTTGGTGGTGAAATAACAATTGACGAGACAGAAATTATGCAAAGCAGAGCAAAAAAAAAAAAATTTGCAAGGAGAAAATATGTGAAATCAGATGTTCTCAAATTTTCTACTGATTTTTAATAAAAATAACCCGTTTAATCGAAAAAGTCAGTATAATTAAAACAAATGGACAAATCAAAAACAAAAAAGGTTCATTTATTTTTTCATTTTCATATCATTTCAGGATATTATTAGACACATATTCTATTGAATTACTAAGAAGAATATTCAATCGTAAACAATTTACATTGAAATAGTCTGTATTGCCGTAATGAGTTCCGATACTTCACTAGGATTCATTTTGATCATCAACAGTAACTTATTCGACAATCAATGATGATGACAATGAAGAAAAAAGAAGAATATAATAAAAAGAAAACGATGGTGGAAGAAAATAAGTGCTTATATTTATTAAATATCATTAACAATAAAGATGTGAAAGAAATCAGCTTAGATCAATTTATGAAAAAGTGAAATTTAATTGTAGATAATTTTTTGTTTTCATTTCTTTAGTATTTCTACATTTTATTTGAAACATAATCATAGCGAACTGATTAAAATGTTATAAAAATAATGGATCCTTTGTGTAGGAAATCACATTATAAGATTAATTCCAATAGAACACCTGGGATCTTTTATTTAATGGAAGGATTCATGAATTTTTGAAAAAAAAAAGACTAAACGAGATTATACCGATATTAATATCACTTCCTGCTGATCTTCCTTTTCTCTTCATTATCTCTCTATTGTTCTTTTCTGTGTTCATCTCTCTCTTGCTGTCTCCTATGTAAGTGTGTGTTGTGTGTGAAGTAGCTAAATAAACATCACAGCCGAAGATAACAATAAGCTACTCTTCCAGTTTGTTGCTAGAAAGACATACCACCACGAGTAGAAAAACACTAGTTCTTTGACTCGTTCTTTGCTTATTCAGAGGAACATTCCAATTGCACGAGTTCTTCCTGATGAAAATAGCCTTTTAGTCTATTCAATTCCTCTTTTGTTTAACTAAAATTTAATAGGTAAAAGAGTTTCTGCAAGACATCTTTTCTGAATTTCTTTTTTACAAAAGAAATTAATATATATGAAAACTTTTATATCAGTACTTTCTTTTTCTTTTTAAATATCATTCGTGTTCTAGACATGTATGATTAAATCTGTCAATGTGGAGCCATCGGATTAGTTTTTGATTTAGTGAGGCAAAAAGAATTAATATCCAAGGAGAATACGTTGTATGACATAAAAATGCAGCTATATGAGTTCTCATTTTCCGCAACAAAAAAACAAAAAATATCTGTTGTCTTAATTATGTTGTATATATTTTTGACTGTTAATAATAACTGTTTCCAGGATTCTGCATGTCTATCTTTAATAGAAGCACTATTTATTTCGATATGAACGAGGAAGGGCATGCTTTCCAATCTAACTATTCATCAAACAATTCAATGTCATCACCCAGATCGGACGCAGAACTTATTATATATCTAAAGATTATTGTCTCTCAAATAAACTTTTATTTTGGAACTTTGGTCTTTTTCTTCGGTATTGTGGGAAATATGCTCAATATTCTAATTTTATCTCAACGACCTCTTCGTTCAAATACATGTGCTCTAATCTTGCTTGCTTCGTCAATAGCTGGTACAATCACCATTCTATCGGGTCTTACTTCTCGAATAATGTCTAATTGGAATGCTGATATATCAGCTTCTGTTAGATGGATTTGCAAATTTCGTGGTTTCGTTTTATTCGCATTTCGATCATTAACGTTTTGGTTACTTATGTTAGCTACTATTGATCGATGGCTTATATCATCTACTAATGTACATTTTCGACATTCAAGTTCATATAAAAATGTTTTACGCAGTATTTTTCTCTTAACACTTTTATCGTTAATTTTTCATTGTCAACTTCTTTATTGTTATGAACCAGATTTGAATAATACACCTCTAAAATGTTTCAATAAAAATACAATATGTCGATTAATAAATGATTTATCATTTGCTATTATTACGATTCTTTTACCTCTTATATTAATTTCAATATTTGGTTGGATGACTATCTCAAATATTCGTTCAAGTCAAAATCGTATTAAACCTGCTATTAGACTTAATGTGGTAGGTGGTCGTTTGGAATTAGACAGTCATCATCAACGACGACGATTTAAAAAAATAGATCATCATCTTTTTATTATGCTTTTCATTCAAGTAATTCTATTTTCTCTTCTAACTTTTCCTGTAGCTATTCAAAAACTTTATGCAACATTAACGATGAATATTGAAAAATCTCAATTAAAAATGACGATTGAAGATTTTGTTTATCAAGTTGCTCTTCTTATGACTTATTTTGCATTCGGAATGCAATTTTATGTTAATACTTTAAGTGGTGGAAATGTTTTTCGAAAAACTTTGATGAATTTTCGACAATTTATCATTCGAAAAATGATTTGTCGATAAAACTTATTCTATTATGTTTAATAAAAAAAAAAAGTCTAGCAAAATTGTTGTGAATTATTTTGTAAAATCTATTAAACTATCATATTTATAAATATCATCGAAATAAAATTTCTTGACATTAAAAAAAAGTATTGTTGTTATGATATAATTAGAACTCTCATGCTGGTAACCATGTGATATTAAGTTTTTCATGAATACCATAAATTCAACTCTCTTTAATTTCTAATCTTGCGTATATATGAAATGAAAAAAAAAACGAATGATGAAAATAGAATAAACGTAGTTCATTAAAATATTCTTGTCGATTATTGCAGAAAATGTTTTCTCTAGTCATTTCTGTCACTTGTTTCAAAAAAAAAACTTTTATGAATCAAAATTATATATAAATAATAATATTATGATCGAAAGTGATAGTAATTAAAGCACGATATGAAACAGTATATATGGTTTAAATGAGAAACATCAAACAAGCTTCTTCTACAGAGAAATATGAAGTACATTAGTCAGCAAATCTAATTCAAAACATGTTCACTTCCTTTATTAACGATCAATATATCTTGCTCAAGTATTTTAAACCAATTTCATTTAAACGTAAAATTCATCTTTCATAAATATTTTTTTGAAAACAACGCGATTAACAATTAGCATACTTTTAAACTTCATTTGTATAAGAAGTCTACTAAATTATGATTATAAATTTATTCGGTACTAAAAGATAAATCAAAACGAATCGTACACATAATGAGATGTTGAAGGTAGAAGCTTTATGTGATAAAGCCATCTTAAAATGGTTTCTAATTCAGTTATAGGAGAAAAAAAAAGATAATCTCTTTCTTACAGATGACGCTACTTTTCAATTACATTAGCAAACGTAAAGATAGATGTCTTCTAGCATAAATCATTCGAGGTTGTATAGGCACATTCAGATGGATATTGTAATTAAACCAATTGAATCTAACTAGCGTTGCTAATGTCGCTAAGACAATTTAAAAATAATACTTTAGACCTGCGGCAATATTTAAATTTGCAATCAATTTTTCAATACAATACATTTTCTCGAATATTTAATAAATTTTCTTATAGAGGTCGTTACATATTTCGTTTTCAACATGGTCGAAAAAAATATATAATTTTTTTCTCGATCGATAGTTGCCAAATATTTTTCATCTTGTAGATAAAATAACCTAAGAACATGCTTCTTCGAAGTCTTCTCCATGGAGCTGGTCGTTATACTGCTCGATCATCAGTAAATCTTTAATTTTTTAATAATTTTAAACTTATAATTTTCTTCTAGTTTCGTAATGCAACAACAGCATTACAAACAAATCCAACAATAACATTTGAACAGACACTTTTAAATGTTCCTGAAACTCGTGTAACAGCAATTAAAAATGGTTTACGTGTTGCATCAGAAGATTATGGAATTCCAACATGTACGGTTGGTGTTTGGATTGATGCTGGAAGTCGATTTGAAACAGCACAAAATAATGGTACGGCTCATTTTCTTGAACATATGGCATTCAAAGTAATCATATTAAAAGTTTTTGTTTTTATATTCAATATAAAAAAATTAATTTACAGAGTACAAATAAACGAACACAACGGGATCTTGAAGTTCAAATTGAAAATCTTGGTGCACATCTAAATGCTTATACATCACGAGAACAAACTGCGTATTATGCGAAATGTTTTAGCAAAGATTTACCCCAAAGTAATTTTATTTATCTTTGTTTTCTATTATTTAATATTGAATATGGATAGTTGTTGAAATTTTATCGGATATTATTCAAAATAGTCAATTTAACGAAGAAGAAATTGAACGTGAACGTCATACAATTTTACGTGAAATGGAAGAAATTGAAAATAATCTTCAAGATGTTACTTTTGATCATTTACATGCAACTGCTTATCAAGGTACACCATTAGCTAGAAGTGTTCTTGGTCCTACAGATAATATTAAGTAAATTTATTCAATAAATTTTTATATTTAATTTTACTTTTTTTGTTTTTGTTTTAATCTTTGAGATCTATTAAAAAAGCTGATTTACTTAAATATGTTGGAACACATTATAAAGCACCACGAATGGTTTTAACTGCTGCCGGTGGTGTTAATCATGATCAATTAGTTCGTTTAAGTGAAGAACATTTTGGAAAATTAAAAGCTGGTTATGAAGGAGAAGTACCTGATCTTTTACCATGCCGGTAAAATTATTTCATTGATTTTCTATCAATAAATTTTGTTTGTTTTTTATTAGTTTTTCGGGTAGTGAAATTCGTGTTCGTGATGATGAAATGCCATTAGCTCATATTGCTGTTGCCGTTGAAAGTACAGGCTGGGCTCATGCTGATACTATTCCATTGATGGTTGCATCGACTATTGTTGGTCAATGGGATCGGTAATTATTACTCATTTTAATATGCCTTTGTTTATATGTCGAGCGTTCTATTTAATTAAGTTCGTCTATTTAGTTTTGTAGGTTTTGAAAAGATATTGATTCGTTAGGAAATAATGATGATTAAAAAAAATGATCATAATTTTTTCGGAAAAATTAATTTCGAAAAATGTTTTCCAAGATCTCGAAGCTGTACTGAGAAGATAATAATTTTGAGACTTGATCATTTCAAAAACGATTTATCATACCTGAAACAAAGCTTAAAAGTTTTCATTTTAAATATTGCTCACTTTTCTTCTAAAATAATATTAGTTGTCTAAAAATCTTCGCGGAATCATTCAATTTACTGATGAGAGTGATAGGTTAGATTAACGATTATCAAGATAACGAACTTTTTAACTTGTTATCTTTTCTTCAATGATTTCGTCTCAGTTTGTTTGCTGCGTATAAGAAAAAAAAAGCAAACGTTAACTTAAATAGCGATAGAAGCAAATGAAATGCTAAAATATTGCCGACATTTGTGGGACATAAGGAAGTAAAACAAAACATATGCATGAATAGTGAGAAGAATTAAACAAAAAACAGTTAGATTGTTCCCTATTGAAAAATCAATAATGCATTTCATGTAGACAACAGTTCTCCTAAAATTTCTCCATAAGTGTATGGGCATATACAGAGTAGATTCTGAAAGTCTTATCTAATGAAACATAAGTTCATAAAGTTTTGTTTTGAAAAGTTGATAACGATTAATTGAATTGAATAGATCAATGGCTGGTCGTGGTCATGTCGCTGCACGTCTTGGTCAACAATCCGTTACTTATAATTTATGTCATTCATATCAATCATTTAATACATGTTATACTGATACTGGATTATGGGGAACTTATTTAGTTACTGATAGAATGCGAATTGATGACGCTATGTCTGCATTATTAGATGAATGGTATTTTATTTTAAATTTATCTTTAATTAATTGTTTTCTATACTTTTTTTTCTTATTAATGAAGGTGTCGTATTGCAACAGCATGTACTGATATTGAAGTAGAACGAGCTAAGAAGTTACTTAAAACAAATCTGTTAACAACACTTGATGGATCAACACCAATTTGTGAAGATATTGGACGGTTTGTTTAAAATTATTTTTTTCTTTAACATTAAATCAACGATAAGTGTTGTTTGTTTAGTCAATTACTGTCATATGGTCGACGAATTCCATTACATGAACTTAATGCACGAATTGATGTAATTATTGATTATTATTGAAAAATAAAATTTATAAATAAAAAATATTTTTAGGCTGTTGATGGCAAAACAGTGATGACAGCTATGAAACAATATGTTTACAATCATTGTCCAGCTATAGCTGCTGTTGGTTAGTTTATTTATTATTAATTTAAAATTTATTTTCTTTCTAAAAAAAATTCTATTTTTGTTTTAAAGGTCCAATTGAACAATTACGGGAATATAATCGACAACGTAGTCGAATGTATACCATCACACATTAATTATAGAAAAATAACATTGATTTATCTTTTCCTTTGTTTGTTTATTCATCCTTTTTATGCAGAAAAGACATTAAATAATATCTTTGTCAATATTGCGAATAAATGTAGAAGAGAGATTCGAATTTTTTTCTCAGTTGATAACAACTAAATTAGCTTCTTCTTGTTTTAGATTTTAAGATTATTGTTTTATTTAAATAAAATTAGAGAAAAAAGAAGCTAGCANATTTAATATTCCTCTTCCAAATAGAATTAGTACATTTCTTTATCCATTTTGTTTTCGTGATCCATACGATTTGATTCACTTCTTTTGAACAATAATAAAAGTGAAAAATAAGATGAAAACAGCTAATATTATTGTTTAAAATGCACCACGTGATATTTCGGTATCTATTCTCAGACACCATCATCAGACATAACCAGAAGAACAAACAATTCCATTTATATTAGATGTAATCGAACGTTTTTCTTTTCAGAAGTGATAATGCATAGACGGTTTGAGAAATTAGTGTTAGTTTACTTCCAATTCTTGGAAGTTTCTTGACAGAAAAGAATTTTTCGTGTAGAATGTATGTAGTGTTGCTTTGCAGTTAGTGTTCTGGTGTTGTGGTATGGTCTGGTGTAGGGTGATAGAATATTCGGGTTAGGTGGTTGGTGGTGCTGTGTCTGTCTAGTTTGGTGGGTCGTTGGGCGAAGTGTAGTTTTATATTTTTGTTCAATTGTGAAATAGAGTGTTTGATTTTGCTGATGGGTTTTGGTGGAATATTCCTCCTAGAAGAAAGATTGCATTGAGTATTTTTTTGGCAAAGAGATGATGGAATGCCTTTTAATTGGAATGATTCTAGCCTTTGAAGTCAATGAATGATAGCAAAGTATCTTTCAGTGGCGAGAACGTTTTTTCTCGTTTGTGGAGGTGTAGAGTTGAATGTTGATTGGAATGGATGGGTTGCCTAGTTCAGATCTTTGTAAGTTATGCTATGGCAATTTAATCTGTTTAATGATGGATATATCTGTTACTGGTTGCTAATGTTTTAGTAATGGACGTTTCTTCTCTGATGGTATTTTTCACGGTTTAATATGCGTTAGAGAAGAACATTCCGTGCGGTCTTTTTCTTACTTATCAGTTTTGATGGAATTTATTATAGATACTTTTTGGTAGTTCTAATTCATCTCACTGATTTTCTTCGTAACTATATAGTGCCGAGAGTACAAGATTCGAGTAAGTGAAAGTGTTAATAATTTTTTTTTGGTTTTGTTGTTGTTGGTGATAATGGCATTAGCTGACAATATGAGTATTGGTGGTTACCTAAGTTACCATTATGGTCGCAACACAGTGATGTTATACCATTCTACAAAACGTGCTCATGAACGCTATCAGTCGTTAGTACTTGATTTAAATTTTCTGAAGTATTGCCGATCGAACGACCTTATTCCTAGGTTTTTGTGGTTTAAAACTGCAAATGAAAGACTCGCGATGTCTTTTGCGTACAGAGAATGTCAACAACGTCTTTTACGAGCTGAAATAGGTTTTAAATACCGTGATCTACGTATTTTGAAAAAAAATTACATTCATCATCTGGATGAATTAAAGAAGCATATCCCTGACAACGTGTTTCAGCACGTTTCCAACTATATTATTAATCGGTCACATGCAGTATTATATGGGAAAGAAAGTAACTTACAAAGAAAGATTGATTCATTTCGCGCAGGTCGTAGAAGAGTACCACGTGTTGATCGAAATGTTGTAAAAAATTTATCGTCTCGTACATTGTCACATGATGAAACTGAATGTCTTGCCCATGGATTGGATTATGGTCTTGTTCCTAAAAATATTCAGGATATGAATATTGTTACTAATATTGAAAATTTTTTTCAGCGAATAACTGATATTTCTCAACATCATAAAAAGATGATGTCAGAGGTTAGTGAAAAAGATACAGTTGACGGTTCTGATGTTCGTGTTCTTGATTCAAAAGAAATGACTTTGGCAAGCAATTTTCGTTCTATAACTGATTCATTTCGTCGTCAAGCTTATCGTTTTGCTCAGTTACAGAAGAGAATTAATACTGAGCAGCAGAAATATCGTCGTTTATTACAGAACTTGAAGAACGATAAATCGATTTTGGTTACTCGCCCAGATAAAGGCAGATGTGTTGTGTTGTTAGATAAAGTAGACTATTTATCGAAAATACATAGTATACTCAATGATACAACTAAATTTTCGTTTTTATCATATGATCCTACAATTGCTCGAGAAACTAAACTAATTAAATTGTTGAACCGACTACTTGATGAAGGTAGTATTTCTAAAGAATTCAATAATTTGGCGAAGNGTTTTCGGGACCATTTACCGTTTACACGGCAATAAATCCAGCTTTCGAGGTGTTTAAACGTCTACGAATATTCAACAGAAAAAAACTAAACGTTTTCACCGGAGGAATTCGAGAATTCTGGGTGTTTACACGTCCACTTTTTTTCTAACGCGTGTAAACGCTTCGAAAAGTCAATTTTACGGTGTGTACACGCGTTTTCTCAAAAGTTTGTCTGCCTGGGATGTCTGAGTGCACAATGGTATCTTTTGATGTTGCGAGTCTCTATACGAATGTACCACTTACTGAAACAATAGATATAATCCTCAAACATTTATATGATGGTCATGCTAAACCTCCTACGATTAGTCGAGAAGATATGAAGGAGCTACTTGATTTAGCAACAAAAAAATCTCATTTTCTCTTTAATGGACAATTATATGATCAGATCGATGGAGTTTCAATGGGGTCTCCGTTAGCTCCACTTTTCGCTGAAATTTTTCTACAGAACTTCGAGAGAAAATACTTATCATCACCTGAAGAAATGGGTATCGTTTACTGGAAGCGTTACGTGGACGATACTTTTGTATTATTCGACCCGAAATTTTCTGTTGACGACGTTTGTTATACTCTATCACAGTACCATCCGTCGATAAAATTTACTGTCGAAAAAGAAAAAAAAGCTGAAGACGACAAGGAAAAAAAAACAAAGAGAAAGAGAAAGAACCAGAAGAAAAACAAAAAGGAAGAAAAAAATGGCGAAGAGAAAGAAGGCAAAGACAACAAGAGTGAAAACGAGGCTGAAAAAAAAGACGATCAAAAAGAAAAGAAAGAAGATCTTGAGCGGCAAGTTCTACCATTTCTCGATGTCCTGGTACGACGCCAACCCGGTGCAGGCTTCGAAACCCGAGTCTATCGAAAACCTACATTCACGAGTCTTATTACTAAATGGAATAGTTTTGTGCCAAAAAATTATAAGTATAACGCACTATCGACTAAGGTATACAGAGCTATAAAGATCTGCTCGTCATATACCGCTCTACATCAGGAATTCGAATTTATTCGATCATTAGCACTTAGAAACGGATATCCTAGTTCCGTCATAGATTTAATCATTAGACGTCAACTTAACCTTGTATACACACCTACTACTCCGATATCAGCACCATCACCAACTACTGATACTGTTGTTCTTCGTGTGCCTTATTTCGGACAGTTGAGTCAAGTGTACGCTAAACGTATTATTTCCGTTACTAATAAGAGCTATCCACTTAAACACATTAGACTTGTATATGACGTGCAAGAACGGATACAAAGTGGTTTTACTTTGAAAGATCAGATACCCGATCCGATGCAAGCAGGAGTTGTTTACGAAGCAACTTGTCCACAATGTGAAGTTCATTATATCGGAAAAACTTTTCGCCATTTTAAAACTCGTGTACATGAACATCTAAATTATCAAAAGCAAGATGTATGTTTTAAAAAAATTGAAAAATCAAAACATACCGTCAAACGACCCAGATCCATAATTAAAACACCTATCGAACGTAAAGGACCAATCACGCGATCACAAACAGGAAAATTACCAACAAGAACGATTCAAACTACTCAAGAAGACATCGGCAAACTCGTGAAAAATCCTGAAATATTAGAAAAACGAATAAGACAACAAACACCAAAAACGGCCATTGCTAAACATTACGACACGACAGGTCATATATTTTCTAATAATGACTTCGCGATCCGACTAAAAGAGAGGTATAAATATAAACTTTCGATCAAAGAGTCTCTGTTAATAAAACAAAAAAAGACAGAAATGAATAAAGGAATCAGATCAATACCACTCTACATATACCCCGATGGAATAGAACGAAAAAATACACAAAACAAAACACGACGAATCCCTTCTAATACCACCAATCCTATAGCACATCACGAATAATAGAAAAACAACACCTGCTTCCATCTACGCCTAACTATATTACAAACACATAAAACAACGACATATTCCTAGAATAACGACACCGCATAAGAAAAGAGATTATCTCCATTCTCCACCATGCCGACCAACGTCAGCGTCACACATCACAATTTATATCCCATTGAACACAAAACTCCAATTTAAAAACATCTCCCCACTCATCACCCCACGAAATAAACTAAACTGAAAAACCATCCCTCACAATTCAACTCAATTATTCATCATTACCGAGAAAACACAAAACTAGCCCAACATAATCAAAATTTTCCCCCACCATCATATCGGTCCTCAAAAAGAATTGCCACCATAGTATATTGAGACATAACATAGCTAGATAGACTAATAAAACCGACTCCACCTTTTCGAGGATGGTGTCTGAGAATAGATACCGAAATATCACGTGGTGCATTTTAAACAATAATATTAGCTGTTTTCATCTTATTTTTCACTTTTATATGTATTTGTCCATTAATTTAATATTTATAATTAAAGTTACACAGCAATATATGGACTTATTTTTCTCTTTTTTAAGTTGTTTTACAATATGTAATTCACTTAATAATTATTATTTTCATGTGTGTGTTTATACACTCTATTATTGTAATATATTAGATTTATTCAAATCTGATATAAATGGAATTGTTTGTTCTTCTGGTTATGTCTGATGATGGTGTCTGAGAATAGATACCGAAATATCACGTGGTGCATTTTAAACAATAATATTAGCTGTTTTCATCTTATTTTTCACTTTTATATGTATTTGTCCATTAATTTAATATGAACAATAATAGTTTGAACACAGAAGTAATATGAAATAATTCAATGTGAGTAGTTGTTAGTCACCGAAACAGATCAATGTCATTCTTCAAAAGAAAATTACTTATTCTTTTTTGTGAATGAATACTAGCTCTTTTCTAGAATGANTTATCAAACTCATTACCGGAGGAGAAAGACTAATGACTTTGATAGAACATTAAATTGCCAATTGAATGATATAAAACTTTTCTCTCGGCAATTAGTTTCGCAAGGAAAGAAGTTATTCCCAACATTTAACTATGAAATTTTTTTATGCTTTTGAAGCATGCTCACTTTCATATTCATTGGCAAGAGAAAAGTTCTATATCGTGTGATTCTTAATTTAATGACCTATCAAATGCATTAGTCTTTCTCTTGCGGCAACGAGCTTGGCACAAAATTAATTTTTTCATTCGACCGTTGTGCGCTTGCTTGTGTTTGGGACTGCCGTAACTGCGAAATTCACTGCCGAGAGAAAAGTTTTATATCATTCAATTGGCAATTTAATGTTCTATCAAAGTCATTAGTCTTTCTCCTCCGGTAATGAGTTTGATAAGGAAAAAGTTATGTTCATAATTTGACTATCACACCTTCATTTGTTTATGACACTGCTCGCTTTCAAACTCACTACTCAGAGAGAAGTTATATATACTTGAATTTGTAATTTAATGATCTGTCAAGTATACTAGTCTTCCTCTCTTGGTAATTAGCTACAGTGCAAAAAAGGTGAGTGTTGTAGTTTTTCAAAAAGATCAAATTTTCAACCTTATTTTCCAGAGAGAAGTTGCATATCAAGAGAAGTAGAGTCGCACGCTCTTTGATATTTAAGAGGTTTTCTCTCTCACTAATGAGTTTCAAAGTATAAAACTGCTCTAAAAAAATTCCAGGGCAATTGTAGCTCGACATTTGTAGTAGAGTTCTAGTTTCAAGTTTGTCACCGAGAGAGCAATTATAATTCACTTGATGGATAATTGTATGGTGTAGTGTATTCATTAGCTTTTTTCTGAGTCTGGAGTTGTTCATTGATAAAGGTAACTTTAATGATTCCAGCAGAATTCTGCTGTGACAATTTCAGCAACGTTGCCCACCTTTTGACTGATTACTTAGATGATATTAATGTGGCTTACGGCTTAGGATAAAGCAGTATGTTATCCTGAAAAGTTATTGTATATTGGCGGGGGACGTGATGGAAATAAGAAAAAGGCTACTTGAATTTTATTGGAGTAGCATTAGACATGAACTAAAAATTATTTGTAAGCTGAACTTCGCTGGCACAGAAGTTTGCATTCCTCTTCGTCAGAGATTGTTTCTGTATCATGTTGATCTGCTCTCGTATGTTGGTGATGTATTTAACAACGCGTGTGCTTTGTTTGTATTCTTAGTTCATATCGTATCATGAAGAAAACAGCACAAATAGTTTCGTTTGAAATTTTCGGTAGCAGTTTTCTGGTGACATGTTCCACAGTTCAAAAAGTGATAATAATTATTAATGAGAACGTTCTGATAAACAGGCAAATTCTGGTTGCTGCTGTAATGCAATGGAGAGATCCAGAAAGATCTCGTATCAACTGCAGCATCTTATATTCCAGAAAATATACGCATTCAGTTCTGTCGGAAGTTAAGACACTGAGAAATAGATTTGACCAGCTTAAAATCCATCAATATTTTCTTTTTATATTTTCATGTAATACTCAAGGTCGATTTATGATTTTGAGATTTATTGGAAGCGCAAAAGTTACAAAACTTAGTCATTCCCAGCGCTCTAGAAAAGTTGAGTAAATTTTTACATAAATTCTTTAGATGTAATTGCAGTAAAGTATTTTCTTCGAAAGATTCAATGCAAAGTATTAGGTAAAATGAATTTAAATTTCTTATTCCGAACATGAAAATTGACAGAGACAAAAGACTCTAAAAGACAACAATATGAACATTTTTCGAAACAAATGCTAATCCTTTTCGATTTTAATTATTCTCGAGCTACGATATGAGCATGTAGCTAGTTACTTTGTAGTTGTCAATCATCTCTGTCTTGCTCATATTGTCAGTTAGGACTTATGTTATAGTTACCTAAAAGTGAATTATTTTTCATCCTTGCCACTAAAACCAGCATTTTCTCAAGTAAGCGTACGAATAATTATAAATGAATTCTTATAACTCTGCAGAAGCAGCATATTTTGAACCTGCCTTTTCTTATTTTCAGAGACATAGGATATTGATTGTATTTAATCAGTAGATGTTCGGCATTCTTATCGTACTCAGTCGGATCTTTATTTTTGATCGACTGAATGCAAGGGTAACGTTGCACATTATATTCAACTTAATTCATAAAGAAAGTGAAATTTCTATCGTAATACTACGTTTGGACGACTTTTGTGAGATACTGGAGGACAGAATGAATTCTATAACATCAGACATATGATTTGCACATATCTAATGCATGCTAAAATATAGTTTAGGATGTTAACAGCTTTACTCTTTCATATTTTGTAGTGCATTTTTCTATTTTCAATTTTGTTTTTTAAATGAAGCTTTGAACAGATTTGCAGAGTGTCGTCTCGCACCCTTTCCTTATCAATACAAAGACATTGCTAAGATTGTATACAAAGTTATTTCTTATACAAGGTAATCCATTTCTTGTGAGCTACTTCACAGCATCAACCATAATTTAGCAACCATGAGATAAATATCAGTACTACTATGAAGTTCCATGTCCATGAGTCTATCTTTAATGGTTGTGTGCTTTTTTATTTATCAACTTCTGATTGCTTTACATTTTGACGAGTGGTATTTTTCCACTAAAACGTATTGGATGATCGCAATGTGGTAGTTTCAGACAGATCCGTAGCATAAAGCTTTTCGTCCCAATGTCGGAACTTTTTTCTTATTACGTGTATTCCATATCAAAGCCTATGCAACGATTCAACTAGGTCATCAGATGAACCTGGAACCAATAGAAACATTCGAGTAAAAAGAATATTTTAATAAGTTCAAGATGGGTTGAGGGCATATTTCATGTTCTTAATTGTTCTATTACTTTGCGTGACATACTATTGTCAAGTCTAATATAAATAAGTTTATCTAAATTCATACATATGTCGAGGAAGAACCTACTAGTTGACATTCGTTTTTGTGCAGCCATAATTAAAAAACGCCAGCATTTAAATGAAAACTGATGTAACTCTTATTAATATTTTAGGCAAATAAAAGAAACATAATATAACAATTTAAAATTTGACTGGAAAAAAACTCAACAAAGCATGGTTATATTTATCGTACTTTATGGGATATTAGCTCTGGGTAAGTGACATCCTAAGTCAAATTCAATGAATATTTACTGACGTTATTTCATAGAAATTCAAAAAAGTCAAACTTTGGAATGTTATTGGTGTCGTGGAGGGCAAGAGTGTGGTTCTTTATTTTCACCTAAATCGAATGCAATTAGAAGAATCACTTCTATGGACGATGAAATATTATATTCATGTGCGGTGTGTCTAGTCAAACTAGAGATTAGCGTATATCATAACTATTCTTTTCGTTTTTTCTTGTTCAGATAACTGTAACCCCTGAAGGTTCGACATTTCGAGGTTTAATGCCCTCATATGAGTGTCGCAGTTCATCGAAGCAATTTTGTTGCAATGAAAATCTTTGCAATTCTCTGGCTTATCCACCGTTACCGGCACTAACTTCTCTTAAGTGTGCTGTTGGTAGATGCTCAAATTTTCGTGGAATATGTGTCGATGATTCTGACTTAGTTACCGTTCTTAGTAGTGCCACTGAATCTTGTTCGGTAAGTCAAGATGGTTCTGCATCTCTCATTGAATTATTCACGAATAAAGTATCTTTGGTTGTCAGACAACTTTTAACTATTCTCTTCTCAATAAATAATTAAGCTTTTAGCGATCTTTTTCATCTCCACCGTTTTATGACATCATCAATTGAATTTTGTTTGACTAATGACGAAGAATATAGTAAAACTCTGACGTTACGTTTCTTTTCTTTATTTAAGCTATTTAAATAACATTAAAAAAAACAATATCACAGTAGAATTAATTTTGGTTGTGGATCTTTCGGAAACTTTATTCAAGTCAATCGACCTGGAATGCGTATGGGAAAGTCGATATCAGTACAGTTCCATATGCATACCATAGATGTGCTATGTGCAGATCTATCGAACACTCTCTGTACGCATATTGCT
Source organism: Rotaria sp. Silwood2 (assembly GCA_905329745.1). Lineage (NCBI taxonomy): Eukaryota > Metazoa > Rotifera > Eurotatoria > Philodinida > Philodinidae > Rotaria > Rotaria sp. Silwood2. The sequence continues at coordinate 82,607 of CAJNSZ010000030.1, read as the reverse complement.
AGTATGCAAAATTCTCTTAGATAAATTACATATAGTCAGAGTACTTTCGTGTAGTGAGAATCTTATAAACGTTATATATCATCCATTTCGACAAACTACTTTCCTAAGTGATAAAGTCGTTGATAACTTAATTGATGACTAGGTTTCAAACATTTAAATTGTCTAAATTGAGAATCATAGTCCAATTCCAGGATGAACCATCTTATTCACTATTTCTCAACCGAAATAAATGACATAATTTGTTTTCATCCTTTTTTGTCGATGACATTTGAAACGAACTTCATAGATCTCAGTATTCTTAAAGTAGTTTTTGAAAGGAGATGACTTGGAATTTTAAAGGTTTAATGACAACAAAACATTGACCACCTTCTAATTTTATCTAATTCTTGATTTTCTTCATTAAATCATGAATGATTTAAGTTGCATGTCAGTTCACGTTATATGATCCGATATGTTACATGAGATAATTTCAAAGATTACAAGTCTTGACCTCTTTGAACGATATTTGGGGTGCTTAAATAGATAGCTGACCATTGCTTTATAAGAATAACGATGTGTAAATCTATTGAAGGCTACACAATACGTAATCATGATAAGCAAAGACTATTTTTTTTTGAATCAGTAACTATAATTTTAATTAACATTAAATCTATGATTGGCCCAAATACAGTCTTTTTTGAAAATATATGCCAGGAACCATCTATATTCCACTCTATTGCAATTGATATTATTTTAAGTCTCTTTCTAGCCTACTTTCAATGCTATATAGTTGTTGACCTTCTTTCATTCTTTAAACATTACTATCCTGACGTCCCACTTTCATTATTATTTCCCAAAAGCTTACTAAATGACAATAGAATTACTTTTAAAATTTTCGGTCATTTTTCTTAAACTTTATTATATAATGCTAGACAACTAAAATAGATTTTTTATTAACATAATGAAACATATAACCCAACCACTGAGGTATTTTTATGCTAAAATGAATAAAAGTGCCTTTATCGACTGGCCTACATGATCCAACAATTTCTATTCCGGTAGACAATTGAAATATGACAATACTACTATATATGGTGCATTGTAATACGTTATTTCATAAATATAGTTTATAATTAACGAAAGAGGTGTACAATATTCTAAATTTTATTGTTGAGTTTATGAATATGGCTACAGACATTTAGCTGTCGGTTAACTTCATATGAAGAGTGCTTAAGCGGGTAAATGTGATGAGAATCGCCTTTTCGGCCAAGCCTACATTACTTTTTCGATTCTTAAAAGTATTGCAACTATTAAGCATCTTATTACGCACGTGATATATATACTATTCTTCTTCCCATTGGTATCTAAAAGTAAGAATGAATGATCAATCTTCTAACGTATGCCGATAAAAGTCAAACACTTAAATAGTAAAAGTCGTTTTTATACTTCAGATAGAAGAAAAAAAATTGAGCATAATAATCGTACATGTTAAAACTATTAATCTTTTTTCATAAAATTTGCAAAAGAAGTTTGAAAGTGCAACAATGACAATGTTGGACGAAACACAGATTTTTGTTTTTCTTTCCATGCAACTTTGCTTTATAAGAAGTAATCTGATGCTCTAAGATCTTATTGACAAATGAAGAGTTTCTACACACGACATTTATTTGTATGTCCTTCGTTTCATAGTAAAATACAAGGTGGTCATTCGTTCCTAAACAGCATTTCATTTTTTGAAATTCTGTGAAGAGAGATAGTTTTTAATAGCTTAGCTCTAATTAGGTAGAAATTAATCAAATTGTTACTGATGCTTAGTATAAATTATTTTTCTCCTATGGTAGAAGTTTCATAGCTAAGTGTCATCGTTGATGTGATGTAGCTGTCACAGTATGAAAATATGCAATTTGATAATGATTTGCTATGTGATTCTAAGGACACAAATATCAACGCACTGCACTTTGATAAACGTTATTCGGCAATGACTTTATGTCTTCTGAATGTTATTTTTCCATTTTATGATAATAAATCTCTAGATGTCTTAGATTTTAACTTTTGAACTATCCAGTGAACACAAAGGAAGAAATGAAAAATACTAATCTGTCAGTATCTACATAAATGCAAAATAGTAAACTGAACATTTGAATAATCGACAAGACTTAAAGAAAGATTAGTAATGTTCTTTCATGGTGCTCTGTGTGATTCGTATTTTCTAAAGTCTAGACGTCTATCGAAATCAAACATTGCCACATTGTTTACATAGATTGTATTTGGTGAAAAGAACTACAAGTACTACAAAAATGCATGCCATCCAACTATTAAGAAAAGAGCTAAAACCGTTGAAGATATTGAAACCTACGACGATGATCTATTCAAAGAAAACGATGTATTCTGCTGTAATTCTCCAGAATGCAATGCAGAGACTATTATCAACGTTGCCCTGGGTGTAGCAATTCTATGTTATACATGCGACTCACGCATAACTGGTATGGAAGGTTGCATGCCTTTCAATGCGTTCAGTTCATATGTTTATGAAGCGGGATCGTCTAATCCATCAGAATCGTGTGCTGTAAGTTATTTTGCAGAAAAGTACGTATTCTAATATTGCAATTATTATTTATAAGACCATCATTGGCCTCGAAGGACGAGATGCAACGAGTCTCATCACCTATCCAGCTTTCGCTATACGTACATTTATTCCGAACTGTGTCAACCAATCGATGGGACAGGTCTCGTACGGTGGTGCCTATTTCAAAGGCCGAATCGAATGTTGCTCAAGTGACTTCTGTAATACGAAAAGTAAGTCACTAATGATATGTGATATGAAGGAAGTGAGTAGTTACAAAGTCTATATGCATCATCTTCTCACTACAGTGGCAAACCCTTCCTTCGACGAAAAGAAAAAACGTTCCTTTTTTCAATTCGTTTTTTGTTGTTGCCTAAGGCATTATATGAAGTAAAAACAAAGTACACCATTATGTGCAATGAGAAAAGCTCTACAACCTATAAAAAGACAGTTTATTTTATAATCGAACTTTTCATTTGTTTTTGAAAATGGTCAGAATTTGGAGTCCATAATTTTTGACAAAGCAAAAAGAAATCAATTTGTGGCACGTGATCAATTCTTTTTCATGTATTATCAATTAATGAATCATTTTTTCTAACTTTATTCCATTGTGTGACTGTCTATTCTGGTTTTCCATAGGACTATTTGACCAAAATAAAAAAGTTGATCGTGTACCAAAAAAATGATCTGATTTGCAGCGGCAAAAATTAGTTTCACAGAATTTCATCGACTTCGAGAAACAAGTGCAATTATAATATGAGCTGTTTCTGGCAAACTATATACGTTTTCAAGTTACACCTTGTGGTGTACTTTGCTCTTTTAAACACAATCTCTTAGGTAGTGGAAAAAATGAATCCAAAAAGTTCTTTTTTAGTCTGAGGAAAAATCTAAACTAGACCGATATTTATTATTATGTCGGCGCTTATACTTACAGTCACACCTTCATCTAGCAACACAAATAAATATATTCAGAGTTATATCTATTGGAAAGAGAGAACAATTTCAGATGATAGTCCTATTTTATCGAGAAGTGCCTAATGAGAAAAACCTATTTAAGTTGATATAGGCTCATTATTGCATTCCAGATCTTCAACTATCGAATTCTTAACCCATTCAACCCATATTCAGTTTTAGAAAATTTTGTCGAGATGTTCAGTTTCATGAAGAGTTAACTTTTAATAAATACAATTAATGACCTTTTCGTTATCTACTACCGGTTATTTATCGTTTTCTTCTTTATATCACTACAAAATGAGTCATTTTTTTTCTGCCGAACTGAATAATCGCTCGGATTACTTTTTCGTTCTTTTCCATATTATATAAAGTATGCAGGTGTGAGTGGGGTGGGTGCGGCTGTGGCTGCGAGGTGTGAGTGTGGGTTTGGATGTATTCTTAGTTCATTCATATACACACCTTACATGCACACCCACCCACACCCACATCCACACCCACACCCACACCAACATCCAACCTACAAAAACAAAATATCACCGAAATTGTCAAATATTAATGACATCTCGAAAACAAATTTTCACTCATATACAATAATCATCAGGAATTGAAAAGTACCCGATCTCTTTTAATTGCAGTCATTCACGTAGTAAGATTTGAACAAGAAAACAATTTCTATGTCTTTCACCTTTAAATTTTCAAAGAACTAGAACATCTCAAATTCAAAAATGAAACACTTTATTGTCATTTTCAACTAAAACAAATCAAATCACATATTCAATTCAACATTTTAGTTCTTGAGTGAAACCATCTTTGAAACTAATATTCACTGTCCTTTTCCTTGATTATTCCGTTTCATCAATTCGTCTAAACGAGCTGCAAGTTCCTGACCGACTTGATTGCCGTAGAGGTCTAGTGTAGTGAGTGTCTATATGAAAAAGTGGCGATGGTAAAATGAGAGAGATGAAGAGAGAATGAGGGTCACCGTGTTGTTTTGTAATGCATCAGCGAGATGTTGTGCTCCGACAACTCCGACTTGATTCTCTTGAAGATATAGTGTGGTGAGTGTCTGTGTGAAAAAGTGGAGATGGTAAAATGAGAGAGATGAAGAGAGAATGAGGTTCACCGTGTTGCTTTGTAATGCATCAGCGAGATGTTGTGCCCCGACAGCTCCGATTCCATTGCGGTAGAGGTATAGTGTAGTGAGTGTCTGTGTGAAAAAGTGGCGATGGTAAAATGAGAGAGTTGAAGAGAGAATGATGGACACCGTGTTGTTTCGTAATGCATCAGCGAGATGTTGTGCTCCGGCATCTCCGATTTCATTGGAGGAGAGATGTAGTGTGGTGAGTGTCTGTGTGGAAAAGTGGTGGTGGTAAAATGAGAGAGATGAAGAGAGAATGAGGATTACCGTGTTGTTTTGTAATGCATTAGCGAGATGTTGTGCTCCGACAGCTCCGATTTGATTGAAGTAGAGATGTAGTGTGGTGAGTGTCTGTGTGAAAAAGTGGCGATGGTAAAATGAGAGAGTTGAAGAGAGAATGATGGACACCGTATTGTTTCGTAATGCATCAGCGAGATGTTGTGCCCCGACAGCTCCGAATCGATTGTGTTTGAGATGTAGTGTGGTGAGTGACTGTGTGAAGAAGTGATGATGTTAAAATGAGGGAGAGGAAGAGAGAATGAGGATTACCGCGTTGTTTTGCAATGCATCAGCGAGATGTTGTGCCCCGACAGCTCCGATTCCATTGCGGTAGAGGTCTAGTGTGGTGAGTGTCTGTGTGAAAAAGTGGCGATGGTAAAATGAGAGAGATGAAGAGAGAATGAGGGTCACCATATTGTTTCGTAATGCATCAGCGAGATGTTGTGCCCCGACAGCTCCGATTCGATTGTGTCGGAGATGTAGTGTAGTGAGTGTCTGTGTGGAAAAGTGGTGGTGGTAAAATGAAAGAGATGAAGAGAGAATGAGGATCACCGTGTTGTTTTGTAATGCAACAGCGAGATGTTGTGCTCCGACAGCTCCGATTCCATTGCAGTAGAGGTCTAGTGTAGTGAGTGTCTATATGAAAAAGTGGCGATGGTAAAATGAGAGAGTTGAAGAGAGAATGATGGACACCGTGTTGTTTCGTAATGCATCAGCGAGATGTTGTGCTCCGACATCTCCGACTTGATTCTCTTGAAGATATAGTGTGGTGAGTGTCTGTGTGAAAAAGTGGAGACGGTAAAATGTGAGAGATGAAAAGAGAATAAGGGTCACCGTGTTGTTTTGTAATGCATCAGCAAGATTTTGTGCTTCTTCGTCTCCGATTTCATCGTCGCGGAAATGTAGTGTAGTGAGTGTCTGTGTGAAAAAGTGGCGATGGTAAAATGAGAGAGATGAAAAGAGAATTGGAGTCATCATGGGATAGTATAATAAATGTAGAGGTGGAAGAAATTTTTTTGTTATTTTATTTTTGTATGATAGCAGCGGGCAGCATGTAATGCTCTCTATAAAATATTTTATGTGATTGGTTATTGAATTTTTTAACAGAACTGGAGAAAAGAGGAACAAAGAGACCATTGTTGAAAAAAGTATGTAAAAAAAATAGCCATATCCGGAGGGTCGATGGGTTTCCCGATTGATATTTTGGTTTAATATATATACTACATGAAAAATGATAACTTTTTATGTATTGGATGATTATATTAGAGTTTCATATGTTACGTTGAATGTTACTTTTTCCATGATAAAAATATATGGTATTGTTGCATAGAATGTTTCAATGTTTATCAATATTGTATCATAGTTATTTTAGAAGGAGTAAGTTTAATGTTATCTCTATTCAGACAATTCTGAATGTGTACGATCGAGTAACGTTTTTATAGTGCGTTGAAAAATGGCTTAAGGTATTAGTTGAATCGGATTCAATGAACATTTGCATTTCTTGTAAATGAGGGTGTAGATGTGGATATAAGTAGAGAGAAATGCTATCGGGTGTCCCAGGAATAATGAGTCTCCCAGTATTTTTAAGATTTCCTGTCTATTATCACTGTAAGTAAAGCTCTCATTATTATTAAAAGATAGCGCTTAAAATTCTCTACAAAACCATAGATGACTAGGCTCAAAAATAGTTTTAG
>CAJNSZ010000030.1:38951-75908 GCA_905329745.1 Rotaria sp. Silwood2 | reverse complement strand
GGGTGTGGGTGGAAGTGGGTGGGGGTATGGGTGTGAGTGTGGGGTGTGGGTGGATGTGGGTGTGGGTATGGGTGTGAGTGTGGGGTGTGGGTGGATGTGGGTGTGGGTATGGGTGTGAGTGTGGGGTGTGGGTGTGGTTGCAACTGTTCTATCGTCACAGACCTTCCGCCGCACCCACACCTACACCCACACCCACACCCCACACCCACACCTACACCCACACCCACACCCCACACCCACACCCAACACCCACCCTGTTAAATGAGCCTCAGATTAGAAGACGGTGTCATAACTTGCTGATATTCCGGGATCAATTATGTTATTCGAGAAAAAAAATAGCTTTTTCCGGGATCACTTGTGTTATTATATAAGTAATTAAAAATTATTTAAAAAACCGGTACCATTTGAGCATTTTCTTTTGAACATTTATAACCGGGATCAATTGTGCTTAATTTCCGGGATCAAAAATTTAAGTGTCCATCTAATCATATATATTCACGATGAAAGCATATAATCATGATTTAATATTTTCAACATAAAAGAAACGTTACGTTCATAACTGTTATAGTTTAATGAAAATTTTCTTTTGTATATGTGTTGTATCCAAAAGATTGTAAGATTTCATACGATTTGAATGAATATAGAAAGTTCTATGAAGTGTTCTTGATATCAACAAGCTAATCTTTAGTGTTTATTTTTTTGACATTGACAATCATGAATTATGTTCGTATGTATAGTACGCGAAAAATTTTTCTCTCAGTTCTTCTCAAATCTGTAATTTACTTAGCACATCCAGATTGTATACTAATCAATTTGTTTCATTAATTTCAACAAAATAGTTTTCATCATTGAAGATGTAATCTATTCAAAGGATTTTTCTATTGATCATAATTATTTTAATTATACTTGCCTGTTTAAAGTTCTCTAAACTTTTGTCCTCGATGAGTTATTTATTGACTGAATGAATTTCGAGGGAGTAATTTCTTTGTTGTATTGTAAATTATCATTAATAATAAGCTTAGTTTTATCATAATGATTAAAGTATAATAGAGTAATCAAAAGTTAATATTTTACAAAATAATTCATGAGCAATCAAAGTTCATTCAAACAAGAGTTCGAACAAATGAAATGTCGCAATATCTTCCATGAAATTAAGTTCATACCATTATGTTCTAGCAGATAAAAGTTAGTTTATCAATAGCTGATCAGCGAAAGTTTTCAAATTGTATTAGTAGAGAAATGAGAGATCAATCTTGTAGATCTGAGTCTTCACTATGATATAAGTTGTTTATGTGAGGTGCAATACTTTGAAAAATAATAATCAAGTCATCAGTCAAATAGTTTTCTAAACTAATAGTAGAGGAAAAACTTTTGAATTATCGACATAGTCAAAAATAAATTCCTACGAATCAATATTAGTTGTTCTAATGATTTCTTTTTAGTGGAATGTATATTATTTCTGACAATGTTGATATTTTTTCTGTTCGTTCTATTTATTCTTATTGTATTCTATAAAAGAAAACCAATAAATAGAAACTAAACGTCTACATGAAATCAGCATGACTAGAATTAATAATGGAAGAATGTATATTGTAACTCTAGAATATTGAATATATTCAGATCGAATTAAAATTAACACTCTCGAGCTAATTAATTCAGAGTGTGAACTTCTAATGATATACATAAACTGCATTATTTCAATCTTAAATTACAGTAAAATCTGCCATAGTGGACTCTTTTTCACGGTCCCTCTCGCATAAATAACCTCTATCTACTGGACATAAATTATGAATTCGAAGAGATTGTCACTATGACTATCATCAATCGTACAAAATAATGACCCATCTTTATTGATTAGACTGCGGAATGAAAAGAAAAAGAAGACGTCCATCATGTTGAATAGAAATGATAGGTATATGTATAATTGAATTATAATATATGTGTCATTTTGTTACTACTATCATGAAGAAAAAAGAGAACATTATGTCGAATCGACGAGTTTTGACTCTGGAACAAAAGATTGCACTGATTAAAGACAATCTAAATGGTCATGGTTTATCATTACAAGAATTGATCAAAAAATACAATGTATCAAAAAGTAGTGTAGCTAAAATTCTTTATTGTCTAGAAGAATTCTTCTTTGATTATGCCTCCAATTCGAACAAAGGCATAATGATGAAAATAGACAAAGTATCGATCAAATTATCTTGTACTTGCAGTTTTTTTTATGAAAAGATTTTAACAGAAAAATCTACGATACCATTATTTTCAGATATGAGGTAGAATAGATCAGAAGTTCTTATATTATTATAATATCTTTTTCTTATATAACTCGACAAACTTTATTCGAGAACGATAACAAGAGAAAAATAATTTCGATTATTTCAATTCATTCATATAATAAGCAAATCATATTTTAAATTTTTTAGTTTAGTAATAAGCTCTTTAAGCTGAATCGAATATGTTCAGTATTTTTAAGTATAAAAAATATATACTCTTTCATTGTAAGAGAAACAATAATTTTCGAGACCTTTAGATCGATAAAGTTGTTAGGATTTCTCCTAAATGAATGATATAATATTGGAATGATCGTCTAAGAGTGATTGTTTTATGGTGTTGTCAATGTTAATCTGCTTGCTGATTTACTATTGCATGAGAATTCGCTATATATACATAAATATATATGCTCGCTTAACTAACCATCTGAATAATCTTTTTATTTGGTGTAATGATTATTAATTTCGTTTTAAATCGTATTAAAAACATAAAATGTAATTTATAATTTTAGATATGAAAGATTCACTTGATCTATCAACTATAAGTCCAGGTTTATCTGAATCATCATCATTGAAACATGTATGTTCGAATGAAATCATAATACGAAATCAACCATATATAATATCAATGTCTGTTCATAATTCTAAACAACCACAAATGGATTTAGAAGTTGAAGCAAAAGAAAGTGCAGATCAATGGAAAGCATCTTTTGATGTTACAGGTAAATCTATCTCAATTTTCATAATCAATTCTTCAGCGTTCAATTTTCCTTTTTTATAGCTATTGAAACAATGACAGCTAAAACAGGTAATTTAAAATCATTTAGTGTTTTTATCAATATGCTCGAAAATGCAATAAATCAAGTATGAAAAGATAAATATTTTTCGGACAAAAAAAAATATCTTTATTCTTTGATTAAAATTAGGAAAGTACATCAGTAAACATTGATTTATTTACATATGATGATCTTGAAACATTACGTAAAAAACGACAAGGTCAGAGTGGAAGTATTACTAATCATCCAACAAATATTCAACTAGCTAATAAACGTTATTTAATCTTAACTTATAATGCTGAATTTGTTCGAATTTATTATCCATTATCACTTCCATATTGTGGAAAACCAGATCCTGTTGTTTTAATGCAACAAATTCGACAATTAACAGCTGAAAATCGTTTATTAAAATCTCGAGTAAAGTATTATTATTTGAAAAAAAAAAAACATATTTTTAATAAAAATTGAATTCATTTTTAAAGCTTGAATCAGATGTTGAACGTAGTGATATAATACGTCTTCAACGAGAGTAACAATAATAATCTAAATTAGAATTTAAATTTTCGAATATTTTTTAATAGATGTACACGTTTAAAAAAAGAAAATAATGAATATCGTCAACAATTATCATCGAATCGTTCAAATCATTCAAAAGATCAACAACAACAACAAATTGAATTATTACGTCAAATGATACGTACAAGTGAAGATGCTTTTGTTAAAGAACGAGCTAAGACAACAAAACATGATGATTATAAAACATTAAATGATCAAGTAAATTCTTACTTATGTCTTTTTTTTTAGTTTATTTTAAAAAGGAAGAAAATCAAATTTTTATTTAAGGTTGAATTATTAAAAACATCAGAACGACAATTAAAATCAAAAGTGAGAAGTTTAACAAATGAAATTGCTTTACTTAAACGAAAGTAAATTAATTAATTAATCAAACAAGAAAATATTTTATTTTTTGTTTCTATAGTAGTCTTTATAATCCACATACTGTTCGATCATCATCAAAAGAACGAACTATTCATCTTAATGGGTATATTTGTTAATATTCTTTTTTTACGTATTAGTCAAGTGATTCAGTTCAAAATATTTTTACATTTATATTTTTAAGCAATAACATCTCTACAACAAAGTTTTTTTCAGATAAACTTATCGTTTAGATATTAGACATTGAATGAAATCAAGTAGGATTTAGTGTTGAGAACATTTACATCAAGATTGCATCCATTGCCTCACTAACTGTAACAATTATTTGTGAAATATGACTCAATTTAAAATACAGTAAAACCTCCCATAGTGGATACTCCGCGGTCCCGTGGAATGATTTTTGCTGGAATTGTACCTCTCCATAGTGGACACTACTTAGGAGTTTGAAAAGAATGGTTTGACTTCATGGTCAGCAGCTAACAGCTGCTGATTTCGTCGACATCGATGCTTCCATTCCTGTTTTCAACGAATGGGATGCTAATGAACATCTGAGGAAACTAGTTGAGACGGATAGAGAAGAAGGAGGAAAATAAGTCTGCAGTGTAGAATACGCCACTATTGTCTAGAGCATTCGAATTGAGAAGAAAGTTTCAATTTTTTGTGTCCATTCAACAGTCTCAGGTGCGCACTCTCATCTCTCCTCTCAAACTGCAATTAAATGACATTTATCTGGATTCGAAGGTGATAAAAGACAGCTCTATCAAGAATTACTTTAACAATTGTTGACCTTTCTATTTTCAAAAAACGAAAAAGCATCGAAAGAGACGTAAGAATTTTCTCTAGCCGACTATTTTATTCGCTAACACTCTTCAGATATATGGAAAACATGTGTGTTTCTTCGAAAAACTTGGCTCTTGAAAAAAGCTTAACCTCTCTTTAGTGGACACCTCCATATAGTGGACACTTTTGGAAAGTCCGAAGGGTGTCCACTATATGGAGGTTTTACTGTAGTTATATTCTGATTTTCTTTTGTATTCCTCATAATATTTGACTTAATATTTTTCAACGTCAACTCTCATTTACAGTCAGCAGTATCCAACAAAACAAAATCTATGTTAATAAATATTCTCATTTGTAATTTAAACAGTGTCATTTTGCTTCATATATTTGTCCCAAAAGAATTATCCTATTAGCTTTAATTATAAGTAGAAATTTTTCATTGATATACACAGATTGAAAATTAATTATTCTTACATTAGACAAAAAATATCATTGGTGAATAGATGATGTGAGATGAAGTTCTGCTGAAGTCTTATTAATAAATAAACTAAAGTGAAGAATTAATCTAATCGAGATCTAGTTATAAAGATTTATAATAATAAACTAAAGTTGTTTTAGTTATTCTCCTCGTTCATTTCAACAACGTCCACCATCATCAGGTGATCAACGTCGACATCGTTCTGATCATTTATTACCAACAGCTTCATCTCGTAATCGTTCAAAACATCGTTCTAATTCAAATGATTCTCGTCGGAGTGGAAGTGGAACTCGTCCTCGTTCATCAAGTATTACAAAACGATCACCATCACCGACATGTTTGATTTTATTCATTGTTTTTTTTCATTTTCTATTTAAACATTTTATTAGATTCACGTGGTCGATTTAATCCAACAGCTTATGTTCGTGAACGAAATTTAAAATTACAACAAATTGAAATACAAAAGTAATTAGTTCTTTTGTTTTTCACTTGACTAAAGAAGCAAACAAAAATTTTTTTTATAGAAGTAGAGAGGCTCGACGAAGACGAAGTGCAAGTCGACATGGTTCTGATTCAGATATGAGTGGTATATTGTTTATATTAGTAATGAATAAAAATAAGATATTTATTTCGATTTTTAAGATTTTTCTACTCGAGGTGGAAGTAAAGCAGGATCAAGTAAATAATTAAACTATTTTTTCTGTATTTACCTAATTGTTTATTCTAATTAGTTGCAAGTTTAAAATTAAATGATAGTGATGATGGTTTACGTACATCAGGTTCTCGACGAAGTTCAAGTCGAAAACAAACTAAAGAATATAATCAATATAAATCAAAAGATTCTACTAATTCGGTATTTTAATTAAAAAAATCTTTTTTTTGTTTTTTCTTTTCAACTTGATAAATTTATTCATAAAAATAGGACATTGAAGGTGTATCATCACCACCAATTTTACGTAAAGCAGCATCAAATAATGCAATAAATCTTGTTTCACATAAACCTCATCATCATTCATCTTCTGATCATGATCAACAAAGTATTTTTTTAAAACTATCTTTAAAAATTTGTTAAATGGTTTTTTTTTTGTTTTTCTTATCTTAGATGTAAATTCAATAAAACCAGAATCAACAAATGTAAATGATACGATTGATATTGATGAACGATTAAAATCATTAGAAAAATTTATGAAAGAAAATTTGCCAAGTTAATTTCTGTTTTTTTTTTTTCTTTTCTTTTCCATNGCAGATTTTTTCAATTTAATTGAAACAACATTGTTAGTTAGACCTCATATTTATGTCACACATACGAGCATGAAGATACTTAATGTATGCCGAAATGTTAGTAATTGACCACAGTAGTCGTCTAAAAAAGGAGAAATATCTCATGAAATATTTCATTCGCGAAAGAATGATTAATCTATATACTAAGTTTTCTAAATATTCAACTCGTCTTTTGATTTATTCACTTCTTCGTACAAGAGATATTATACATATTTACACTCAATGTGTTCTCTATATAGTGACTGTTCGCATATATTTTCACTCATGTCAACCCCTCATCTACCTTATCTGTCAAAAGGCAAAACTTTACTCAAATAGACTTAAAACATATCTCACTATTTCGCTCAAAACAGAATATGAAACATATATTTGTTTTGTAGTGAACTGCTGTAATTTATGGCTGATATCTCCATGTGTGTTAGATATTATTAGTCACCAATACAAAATTTAATTCTACGGCCCAATTCTCAATGTTGTTTCGAATAAATTGAAAAAAAACACGTTTTTGTATTCATTTAAGTCAAAGGGATATGAGAGAAGAGTTAGACCCTACTAGTATGTCACACAAATAATTTATTTGAATGGAAAATTGTCTAGCATGCTAATTACTCGAAATCAAAGGATCGTTCTTTTTATTCCTATTATTTCGTTTATAGTGTAAAATGTTTTGAGTTGTGCTGTGCGGAGAGACGACTCGATGTTACAATTAGATCATCTATGTTTCAAATGAATCGAATATACGTTGTTCATTCCTTTTCTATCAGTGTTCTTTTCTTTGTTTCAAGACAAAAAGGATAATTGACCAATAGGGATAAACCAATCACATAATTTAGACAGAGAGAATAGAGCATTAAAACAGAAAAGGAAAGAAAAGAAAAATAATGTTCAAGTGATCGAAAAAGTATAAATATAAACAGATATATTAATAATTTCATATATGAAGACGATGAAAAAAATGCCATTATCTCAAAATGAAATTTTTTTCGAAATAAAAACTATGAATGTTGTGCTTCATTCATAAAATGAAATGTAAAAGATTAAAACTCCCGAATATCCGTTCATCAATGGGATAAAACTTGCTCTTAAATCATTGTTTTGAAGAAATTGTGACATGAAACTTGAGAACAACTTAATGGAAAAAACTACAGTTAAGTTGAAATGTTAATCTAACAACTGATACTGCATTTCTTTATGAAAAATTATTAGTGAGCATTGACATTTAGGTCAGTTGATCAGTTTACATAGATGCACGTACAGAAGTCAGCACATACATATAAAACTGCTGCTTATCTATACTACTGTTCCCTCCTTCGAAACAATACAAATATTAAAGGAGAAAAGTTAGTGTAATACAAAAAATATTAAAGATGTCCAATTAAATACTAGGTACGTTTAAATATGTATGGAAAAATTGGCAACACATGTTAATCTTTGCTGTTCTTCTTATATTCTCATGTAGGTTTTTGAAGATCTATCTTTTTCTATATTCATTGGAGCATAGATATTTCTGCAAATATGGGAAAGTAAACACGACTATGATAAACAACAAATAACTTTTCTATTTCGAACAAAAGCAGCATAGAAGAAGAGAACACAATAAGTTAGTCATAGCTGATTATATCATTAGCACTGTATCAAGCTGTGTTATACTATTCTGAAAAATAACGTCACAATGTAAAGCAATTATCTAAATAGTCAATCTAGAAATGTACTTTTAGAAAGATGCAGAGTAAGATAAACACTTTTAGTAAAAAAATGAGGCAAAAAGTCAATCATGTCAACAGGTTTTCATAGATATTCTCAAGTATTTGTTATTATCAAGAGTATTCATGTAAAAAATTAAGAATGTTTCATTAACAAAGTATCATTAGAGAAAACGAATTTTGTATAAATATTTATAAATTGTCAGACTAATGCGTCATGGATTGAACATATTGTCTCGTCACAAAGGTGTTGTCAAATAAAAATTAACTATTTCTATTCTGATTTTTCTGACTATTTTAACTTAACAAATAAATTTAATAAGAAGAGTAATAGTGATCATGACTTGATTTGAATCGGAAGCAATAACTTTTAGCTTTATCGTTTGAAATGTGTTTCGTATAGATGAATTACAATTTTTGTTTTCAAACTAACAATTCAGCTTCATTCACATTAGAAGTCTAATTTTATTTACGTGCGGTTTTAGAATATTATCGAAATTCTGATTTTATTTAAATATAGAGAAGACGTAAATTCTTAATCTTTTGCACTATATCTTTGATGACTTCATTCACCTCGATGCTTTAGAATCGNCTTTTGAAAGCAGATGAAGGCATGACAATATTTTTAATTCTTTAAAATTAATTGAAATTGGTGAATAAATAAAGAAATATCAAATAACAAGAATATTTCTATAAATAGTTTTGCATATAAAAGTGTTTATTTGTTTTTTTACACAATAAATCGCCGCTGAAAAGAACAAAAGCAAATCAATGAGAGAATATTACACAATATTTAATATGAGACCTGTTCTTTAATATAAAATAATCTGTATGAATCCTTTAAAAAAAAAACAACCAGCAATGTATTTATTTATGTTCATCTTCAAAATCATAAGAGCACAATTTCGGCTAATAAATAAATTGGACAGCGTCAATATTCTGATAATTTTCCTTCGAAAATCTTCTTTCAGGTTTCTAATAAAAACCGATTACAAAAATATTTTATGTCTTAATTTTTGCTTTTTCTTCTACAAATGAATTATTTTTTAAGAACGTTTCAGTGTATCTTACTTATATTGTTATCATAAGATGTGTTTAAACGTCATTATTCTTTGTTATAAAATCAATAAATATTTATCATAGACATTCAATTGATACTTATTGAGAATAGTTTGTGTTAAGAAACTTTTTGACATAAGTTTTCATCTTAGAACAGTTTTTATCAGTTGACAAAAACTGTTAATGTAAATACATAAAAAGAATATTTTTCTATTTAGACATAAATATCATTGCGAAGTACCTTCCTTTTTTCCACCAAATAAACAGTTTCTAATTGATTTTATCGACAAAAAACAAAGAGAAAAAAACAAATTTTCTCTTTCTTTATCATTCGAAATTAGAAATTTTTTCCGAAGGAAAAACAACTCACACTTCGGTTATGAGTTTCCATTAAGTCTTGAAAATCTTTCAAAGTCTGCTTAAGTCTCTTGAAGTTCTATGAAATCCCAAGAAGTCATCTGAAATTTTTACATACATTTAATGAATGTAAAATTCATAAGAAAACTAGTGAAACTAATTGGTTTTCAATGATCTTATTTTATCAGAAATGTAAACCTTTATTGTTTTGTCAATCTGCTGATAAAATCAAAACTCGTTTGAAGTTTAACAGCATCATAGTTAATAACTCAAGATTTTTTGACGTTGTAAGTGAGGTGATTGTGACTGCAGCTGACATGAATAACCATATCGACGTCAACGCCACTCTTTTCAAGAGGAGAACAGTGATCTATGAGTTTCTATGTGTTACGATGCGTTTGATAAATTGAAAACTTATCGAACATGATTGGAGATCATTAAAACAACTTACAGAGAGTCATTCAAAATCACTGAAACTCAGCTGTTTTTTTATGATTTTCAACTGATGTAGAGGTCAATTAAATCACTTGTTTTTCCATTGACTCTTTTACACCTACATTCACATTCCATATCCACCTACAATCGATGTCTAAGGTATCTCCAACGTTCAGATAGTCTCAAATTGTCCTAAAATCTATTCAAGCCTTATGAAGTCTCTTGAAGTTGTGAAGTACGCTGTTTTCTCATCGTCTTTTCCTGGTATTAGAGTCGACCATACTTATTTTGTTCTATAAGACGAACTTCTCTGTCACTTCAATTTATACTTACCCCTAGTGCAAACAAACAAAATATTTATGTGGATGTGCAAATAAACTATTTTAATTTATCCAATACACGTGGAAACAGTGATCGAAATCTTCTTAATCATTGTTCAAGTTTAAGAAACTCATATTCATTTTGGCATGCATATATTTGAGCATCACGTAAACATTTGTTCGATACGTTCCAGTTAATGTTCATTAAAAACGAAATTCTCATTCATCAGTGAATTCAGTCGAAAATGTTTGTTGGTAAAAGATCATGAAAACAAACATGTATTGTTTTTGTATTTTGTAACACTATTAACTAATGATCATAACTTTTATTGTGCTAAAAATATAAACTTTTTGGTAGTGATCCTAAAAGGCTGTTACTCCTAACAGAGATTTTGTGGCTGAGAAAGGGAGTTCTTTTAACCCTAA
Organism: Rotaria sp. Silwood2; assembly: GCA_905329745.1. Taxonomy (NCBI): domain Eukaryota; kingdom Metazoa; phylum Rotifera; class Eurotatoria; order Philodinida; family Philodinidae; genus Rotaria; species Rotaria sp. Silwood2. The sequence continues at coordinate 65,081 of CAJNSZ010000030.1, read as the reverse complement.
TGACCCCAATATCTCGCAGGAAACATCTGGAAATTTTGAATGTTATATAGATTTTGCTTTTCTCATTAAGATCTATCCTTCATAAAACTTTTAAAATGTTCTCGTGACCCATTCTTCAAGTATCAAAATAATGCGCGTTCTCGACGAGACAAAGTTTATGGATCACTATTTTTAGATATGATTTCTTGCTATTAGTCATTACAAGAAAAAAAAAGACAGGTTACTCTTTATGCTATGTAATCAGTATCCTAATTTCTTACAAACAATCTTATATTATTATATAAATAGAAAAATATATACTACAGCAATATTGGTTTCGCCGATTTATTGACATAGGAAAAAATGAATCGCCACAACAACTATCTAACAATATTTTGGAAAGAAAAACGAATAATAACAAAGTTAACTGAGAAATAATCCAAGGGAAATAAAAGAGCAACAACAAAGTTTTGATCCAAATAGACACGGCTCAACCAAATAACAACGTATTGATAGAAACGATTACTATTTTACATATGTAGAAAAAAAACTTATTTCAATAAATCAATAGACTAATCAGCATTATGAAACAAAAGAATTTGATCCCATGTAGCTGATAAGGTAAAATAATAGACATTATTTTACCTTATCAACTACATCGGACATACATATCTGCTCAAAAAAACAGCAGAAGAGAATATCTTGCGATATAATGGTATTATCGTAACTAACAACTCTAAGAAGAAAAAAAACATTGTAAGAATGAATGAACAACCGGCCATATTTTTGAAAAACTAGTGTTCTCTCATTTTTTACGAGTTGGTTAACTGGAATTTGGTCGAAGAAAAAGAACATAACTTCTGATTCTCTTTTCTAATAGAATTATTGGAAAATGGAATCACAACTTATGTTACATCCTTTAATCCTATAGATAGAGAGGAGAAAATCCTTATGATTGCAACTGAAGTAGATGTAAATCATAACAAAAACACTTGTATCTGAAAAATGTGGTTGAAAGTTCATAGATTCCTCTGATTTAATATAATAATAGACTAGACAAGGGGAATAGCGAGAAATAATATCAATAACGAGGGTGTGGGTGTCAATTATCACAAGGGATACAGCCCACACCCACGCCCACAACCACACACCCATACCCACATTCTACACACACCTCCACACCCACCCCAGCATCAAATAAATTTAAAAACAATTTTTTCAGGTATTTGCTATTTTGTTTATAAAAAAAAGATTTTGAAATATTAATATTGTTAAATAGACAAATATGTATCGTTGTATCATATGATTGTTTTACTGGAGTATTTGCTGGTTTTGCTGTTTTTTCTACCATTGGATTTTTATCAGAAGAACTAAAAGAAAAAGTTGAAATGTCTGCTGAATCGTCTGGTCCTGGTTTAGCTTTTATAACTTATCCTGAGGCCATATCACATATGCGAGCTAGTTTAGTTTTTTCAATACTTTTCTTTCTTATGCTACTTGCACTTGGACTTAGTTCACAGGTATTTCTTGATAGAAACTTATTGTAATTGATCGTTTAATAATTTCAGTTTGCTTTAACTGATGTTCCAATAACATCCAAAGCAGAACTATTTCCTACATTTAGATCTAAACGACCATATGCTGTTGTATTGACTTGTACCGTTTCATTTTTAGTTAGTTTGCCATTTACTTGTCCGGTTAGTACTTATTTTATTTTTACTGAGGTCATACCAAAAGTCGTGGCCCAGATACCTTATTTTCATATAGAAGGATTGGAGAAATTTTCTATTTTTATGAACAGATAGAGCGACTTTCGCTCTATTTTTCTATGATATTTGATCACTATTCAACTAATATCATAATAATAAAATTTCGATAAAAACTGTTGTTTGGTGAAAATTACCTGGCAACATCAGATCATAATGGATGTGCACCTTTGCATTTCACTTTGTTATCACTTACTACGTTGTATTAAAAAACCAAAATATACTACAAGATGCAGCGTGAAAAGCTCTACAATTGACAAAGAACAATTATAAAAAGATGAGATAGAAAAAACCGAATTCGTCTTTTACCAAAAAACAATCTCGTTTTCGCAACGTCGAAAATTGGTAGCTCAGAGTTATGTCCATTTTGAAAACAAAAAAGTGCAACTATAAAATAAGCGATCCTTTGTAAATTGTAGAGCTTTTCACGCTGCATCTTGTGGTATATTTTGGTTTTTTAATACAACGTAGTAAGTGATGATAAAATGAAATGCAAAAGTGCCCCATTTTTTATGTCACACTCATTATGATCTAATGGGGTACCAGCTGGTTTTCAACAAAAACAGTTTTTATCGAAGTTTTATTTTTATGATATTAGTTGAATAGTGATCAAATATCATAGAAAAATAGAGCGAAAGACCCTCTATCTGTTCATAAAAAAAGAAAATTTCTCCAATCCTTCTATACAAAAATAAGGTATCTGGGCCACTACTTTTCGTATGACCTAAGTATTTTATACAAAAATTCTTTTTTAGGGTGAAATTTATTTATTTGATTTATTTTTTGAATATGCAGCTAATGTATCAATCATTGTTGTTGGCTTTTTTGAGGTCTATACAGTCGCTTATATTTATGGTTAGTCTCATTTTTGAAGTGTATTGCTAAAAATATGCTCTGAACAATGTTTTCCTAAAGCTCTATAAATATCTCTATAAATTGAAATACTGCGTCTATCGAATCTCATTCTGGCAAAACAAAATACCGAAGTTGAAAATAAAACCAAGGAAAAATATTTTCGAGTGACTAATTCACAGAGAAACTCTTTTAAAGTAACGGAGGATCAACAAAAATTTATCACGGTTCTATTTGACTCAATGTGAAAATATCAAAAATCAAGAGTCTTGAAATGTTGCGATTCTGCTGTCACTCTTGGTTCAAGAATCATTATATTAAGCTAGATTCTCTATTTTCTATGTTTTATACTCATAAAAAACAAGCCAATAGGATTGTCACGTGTTAACTCAAAGAAAATAGAGAATTTTATCAAGGCTCTTTACAATCTAAAGACTCATGTATACAATTGTACTAAAGAGCAACATCATATGGTTGTTTTTCTAAGCTTTAATGATGAATATGTCAATAAAACATTTCCCAAAGAGAAAACTTTTATTAGTAAAAAAGACCACTTATTAAGAGCTATGACATTCGACAAATTAGACGTGATTAATTCTATGATAATCGACAAAGACGATAATGCCTGCACTTTCTTCCCCTTAATTTTCTTTTATTCAGAATACTTTGGTTTCAGGTATTCTGACGCTATGACAGTTTCACAACAAAATTTAGTAATTTTTAGTATTAAAAAAATATCGATACATTAAAAGAGTTTGTTTCATTCAAAATATAAAAAAAATTTGATTGTATGTCAAGCTTTCAATTGTTATATATCGCGTTTTATGGAAAATATATTTGATATTCCGAATCAAATTTAACTATAAAATATTATCTATTCAAATTTATTCCATTGGATAGTAGACAATGAAATTTCAGGAACAAAATGATTAAGGGTAAAAGAACTCAAATTTCAACAGAAAATATTTTATGATAAAATGTAAATTTTTCGAAATGTTTTACATGCTGACTATGAACAGGATGCATATTGCTCATGAAAACCAAATGTTTGACGATTAAAATTGTAGAATACAACCAACTTTTTTATATTTAGTATAGAGAGAACTCTATTCTTATAAAATTGATCTTTTGATAATATTAATAATGTTCAAAATTCGTTTCAGAGATTTCATTGTTAAAGCTTACATATAGGATGCGTTCGAGTATGAGCAAATTATATTATTAATAAGAAAAAAAAGACAGGTCCGGATATAGATGTCGATGAAGAAAAACTCTTGCGCCCACATGCATCACGAGTTGTGGCAGGCATGAATCGAACAATTATTATCTAAAACAATTTATAAAACACTATGGCTAAGTCATAGACCAACCTAACCTATCAATGTAGTCGAAAGAAACTTTTTTAATCCATATATAATTCATAATCAAACCGGCAAAAGCCCTATTAACGAAACTCTAGAATACCTAGTGGGTAAAGAAAGTGGAGACCTAATTTTACGGGCGAAGCGTCACTTTTCGTTCGTGAATTTTCCGAAATCTATTGAAATTGAAAAATCTGTTATTTTCTAACAATTCAACTTTCAGATTTCTCTTTTTATTTTTCCAATTTGAATGGCAAAATGAAATAGATTGAGAACGAATATATGCTGATTTTCCAGCTCTTTCTCTCTCTCTCGCAGTTCGTAAAAAGAGTTGATTGGAGCGTATTATACACATATTAATGTTTGATTGTATATTGATATGAAATAGTAATTCTCTTTAAGGTTTTAATCATTTTATGAATGATGTTAAAATTATGTTAGAAAAGCAAGCAGCTCAATATTATCTTTGTGTAACATGGTATGTCATTGCTCCGATTCTAATGATTGTAAGTTCAAATAAGTTTTCAAATAAAATAAAACTTTTTTATTAAGATAGTCATAGCTTCAAAATTAATCGGTATTGAACCTATGAAAAATAAACCTAGTGGCTGTTTTGAAGAATATACATATCCCAAATGGAGTACAGTGCTTGGATAGTTTATATTTTTTGCTGGTATTATACCTATTCCACTTGTTTATATTATTAATTATACAAAAGAATATCGAGCTATTAATGTAGAACCAGTAAGCCTTTTTTTTTAAATTTGTTTTTATTGTTTTTTTTTTTTCGTTATTGATTAACTAGAGAGAAACAATGCAAGAAAAAAGCGAAAATAATCTTGGTGGTATGGTAATAATAATTTTAAGAAACCTCGATATTTAGAAGTAATAACACGAAATAATTCTCCTAGATACGATTGGGGACCAATGAAAAGTATTAATTGCTATGGATTATATGCTCACTTAAATAGATTAAAATCAAAGAATGATATTGAACTTAATGAAATAAGTACAGCATCATCAACAGCATATATTAATCAAAATTTTCAAAATGATGAAATTTCAAATACGATTGAACGAGAAATTCTTGAAGAAAAGTTTTAATATTTGCACGGTGAAATTCATAATTTTATAAATATTTTTGATTTTTGATTTTTAACTGAATAAAGAAAAGCAAATTTCTATTTATAACTTGATGTGATTATTAATAATTAATCGAAGATATCATATAGGATATTTATTTATTTGTGAAAAGGATTTGCTGTTGATAGGATTGAGAATATCCTTCTTATTTAAGGTTTTTTTTTCTTAAAGACTTGTTTCCAATAATCATTCGAATTATTTTACTATTTATATTCTATTTAAGATTATCCGGAGAAAGAATTATATTTTGACGTGCATAAATGCAAATTCATTTGATTAAAAATGACAATGATTGTTTAACAGTTTGACTGTAACTTTTATATGTAAAATTTTTGGTTATCTCGGAAGATTTTTTTGTTTATAACTGTCTTTTTATGAATTCAAATAGTTCTCGATCATTTTGAATAATAAAACAGCTTACCTTAGCTATCAGTTTTATTGAAATTTTAAACATTAGGTTAAATTCGATGGAATAAAACGAACAGTTATATCCGTTGTGTGAAAAATATTTGTTTTTTTTTTATTTATTCTTAATTGGCAACTTATAGAAAGTTTGTTCAATATGAGAAATAATTAGTATGTGAGTTACATCTACCGAACATTTTTGTGAAAATCAGTTTTTACGATAAATTGGATATGAATAATTTATATAGTTTGATTAACAAAAATTCTTCGCGCAAAGCACAGAAGACTTAAAATAATGAATAAACATTTTTTATTTTCTGTTGTCATTGTACATTATTCATATAATAGAAAATTTGCAATTAAAATATGATACTTAAATCAGAAAGTATTAGTCGAAATTATTCGATGCAAGAAAAGTCAATATATGCTATGTAACAACTGTAATAATTTGTAGCCTATTAATGATTGACGTTTTCTCCAATTGTATTATACATTTCATTTGATTATAAAATGAATAAATCAGTGATTTATTCATCTAAAAATATATAATACAATATGATTGCTCAAAAGTAACTGCAGAACATAAGAATTGCTCATAGGACAAATGCTACGTCAATTTCGTAATATTCATACGTTGAGAAAAGTTGTCAGTGCAATCTCTGCGGGATTAAAATATGAAACACGATGTGTCCATTGTTATTAATCCTCTAAAAACTTGTTCTTTTTTTATGCATATTGAGGCATATTTCGCCATCATTTCTTACCTTACAGCATAAAACTTCAACAAAGAAATACTATATATAGATTACAATTAGATATTAGTTATATATAACATCTAATAGTTCCTTGAAGCCGTCTGTCATCGTCTGTGATAAGAATTAGTTAATTAAATAGTAATTAATTAATTAATTAGTTAAAATGTCTATCACGGCCTGGGGGGGGGGGAGTGCAGATTTCTACCCCATATACTTCAATACTCCTTTCAGATTATGTTTCACAAAATGATCGTCATTATTCGGAACTTGTATGAGTTTACGATAGAAGCCTTCAAAGAAGTGTGTAACAACAAAAAAAATGAAAGAAGTCACTGAAAAAGAAAGGAAGAATATCCTTGCTTTCAGTTACCTTACGGTAGGAGTACTGTATAGTGGTTGATTGAATAGTCCAATGTCTTCCTGACGACCAATACTAATTGTAGCTCTAGACAGAAGGCGACCGTAACGCAAAGCTGCCGTGCTCAATTGTTTGAATTCCACGTGCACGCTCACTAACTGCATAGTAGCTACAAGAGCAAATGTATGTCAAAACGTAGTCAGCATGATATTGGACGGTTGATCCGAGACAGATCAGCCGTTATTGACTTGTCTAGAATAGTTCCATGTTTGATAATCTGGAAGTACGAGCAAAGTACCTTGTGGATACCCTAGACAGACAACCAACCGGGAAAATAGTATTCAAGCGTCATTAATTTCAACTGTTTCCACAGTGTGGTCTGTCTCTGAAAACGCATTTAAAATACTTCAAAACATAAATAATTAACATCTTCGAAGACATCTAATCATTATACTAAGACGATAGATGCCTGTAGCTTGTATGTAAATTCTACGTTTAACTTAATTGTTGTGCTACTACATAAACATCCCTAGGTTAAATTTTTCAATTCTCAGTTAGAACTTTTTTTATTGTTACTGTTTAATTAGAAGCAAAGTCATTCATTCTAATATCTGTTTTTTTTTTACTTAGACTATTAATAATCTGATTATTAATCAGCTACACACAAACGTTGGACCAGTTATTACATCTTTTGTTGTTGTTAACAACAATGATTCAAGTTCTTCTGTCGTTTATGATTGTGGAAAACAACGTACAGAATCAGATGACAATAATGAAGATCGGAATAAGGCAGAAATTAACAAATAACAAAAAATATTGAAGCGTCATACTCCTGTGGTGATATGGATTTGAAAGACTTTGACTTTTTTTATTTTCTGTTATTTTATTAATCATTAGAAGTATATATTGATAAAGATATTTGCTCAAGATGTGATTTACTTGAAATTATTTTCTGTGAAAACCAGTCAAAGAAACGAAAATTCGGATTTAAAATACTAATCGATTATTATATTATTTTGAACGAAACACTGCACTATCAGTATGGAAATTGATATATCTCATCGGCAGAATGTATATGACAATAATTTTTGAATCGAAACGAAAACAACGCTTTATTTCTGTATTTTGGATGTTACAGAGGGTGTGGGGTGTGGATTAGGACACAATTCACACCTACACCCCACCCAAAATTCTGTGTTTAGAGGCATTTTTCAAAACATTGGTCAGGAGATGCGTTCAAACGCGGTCTATTAAAGCTTCTAGATGCGTTTAAGCGAAAAAACGCGTCTAAAAGCAGTTCCCACATGCTTCTAAACAAGCAAAAGCGTCTGAATGCATTCCAGATTTGAGCGCGTTTCTTTTTTGTGCCGGTATTTATGCGTTAAAACGTGTTTTAACGAATAGTTGCGTTTAACCACACTGAAGATGCGGATGCGTTTTGTTCTCAGAATTGGCCAAACGCATCTAAACGCATTGAACAGCTGTTGATGCACCAACAACATTGACAACAAGTTGAATCTGAAAATAAGATGATGTATTTTAGTGAAATGACGAATATCATTTTCTCACCTTCATTTGCATTAAATAATAATTCACCATTGGGATTGAAAATACTAAATTTTGATGTCGGCTAGTAACCAGTTAATGCGTCGGAGTGAGGAAAAAGTGAGTAATTTGTTATGTTAGTTTTTCTTAGGTATCTTCTATAAGAGATCGATATTGTTTGACAAAAAGATAATCAGTTGTTCGTAAACATTGTAGCTCACTTGTACTGTTCATTGATATAGACATTATCAGCAGCACTAATTTTCAAAAGAGTTACGCTTGTTTTGTAGTTGCTCCACCGTTCTTCTACTGAACGCAAGATTTAGAAAACGGCTACTTTTTTTCTTGCTGCCGCACATCTATTTTTTATTTTTTTTTACTTTCAATGGGAAAAAATTGCAGTCACGAGCATTATTACTAATCGAGCATTTTTTTTCTAGAAGTAGTTTTTCTTTTATCTCTTTATTCAAGATGTATCATTCACGTCAGTAGTCGCGTACACATCAGACGAAGACAGAATTAACTTATTCATCGTTTGAACACGAGGACATATTCGCTCACAAGCAAGTACACATACCAGCAGCTCATAACGACGTCATTCTCTCATTTTTTTTTTCATGAGGTATGTATTCATAAGAATGTAAGAAAAACGAAATCAATTAGAAGAGTAGCGATAGAAGAGCTGTAAAGATAGGATAAGAATAAAAAGCAGAATAAGGAAAAAAGACCAGAAGTTATGTACATGTGTATTCGCTCTGTTATTGACTGAAAGCCTTCGTGTCAATTGTTCAAACTGCATGACTGTAGTTTCTATCATAATATGTGCGAAGGTACGCCGTTTTACGTCAATTTAGTATAGGCAGTGAAAAAACTATAAACTAGTTTTATCATGTGCCATGTGCAATGAAGTCTTCATAATATTTTATACAATGTCCATAACCATTTTGATATGCGTTACAGAAAAAGTTGATAAAGACATATTTGAAAATTGGAACTATTCAAGGTTCTACTATGTGTTGTATTTTATCAAAATTTTTTATGAAAGCGTCTGTGAGGTCGCCAAGAAATCAAACCATGTATCAAAATTTTATTTTTTGATTTAATGATCTTATCGTAATTAGTCTCATGTAAACTTTGTACATCCAAATTTTTGGTGCATTAGGTCGAGCTAGTGAAGAGTTAGTCTGATTGTTCTTTGAATCAGAGCCCGAAACAGGTCATTAGGCCTATCTGTCTGCCTGTGGCAGGTACAGGCCACGATTTTTAGGCCTGGCCTGTCTACTAGTCTGTTCAGTATAAAATTTTTATCTCGTAAATTGAATTTATTTCTAGAAAATGGATTCGTTCAAAATTTTCTCGAACAAAAGTCAGATTGCCTTTCTCAATATTTACGTCGTTCGATTTCTTTCTTTTTTTTATATCAGTATCTATCAATTAGTATCAAATCTAGAGTAAAAACGTACTCAGTCAACACTTTCATGATGTAAAAACCTCGTTATATGCGACGATCTAAACTCATGCTCACAGATTTTTGCTTGAAATCGACCACTTCTTAATGAAAGTCTCCATATTGTGACATATAAATGCTCTTTCCTGGTCTCTACTTTCTAGAATGAACTTCATGAAGTCAGCTTTTTTTCTTACAATCCAATTGTGAAATGCTGTGGCGCTCAGATAAGCAGAGAACGCTTCGTATATGGAGCATTTAAAAGAAGTTGTTGAATGTTTACATCAGAATTTTTTACTGGCATCATCTAAAAGGACTTCATTGACTTAACGAGAAGAAATACAGCTTGAGAAAAATATGCAGAATAATTTTACTTTTATTTAATGTGAGAGAAATTATTAGCGGCAGATATAGAGCAAATGAATACGTTTTATTTCAAAGAATATATATATGTAATATAAAAATGTAAGGAAATTTGCTACCTTTTCTGTTGTTTTAAAAATAACAGTTGTCATCGGTATGCAGTGGATAGAGCATTGAAATTCAAAGAACTGAATCGATACAAACTCCAAGATGAATAACATCGTTAACATATCCTAAGAAAACCAAATAATATAACAAAACATTTAACCATTGCCATGAAACACAAAACCTACGCCACTATTAATCATAAACATACCAATATTTAAAACTCAAGTTTATTTCACTGAGAATGTATCAATTATGTATGATGAGAACAAATATGACTTGAGAAAAACATGTAAAATATTTTGATGATTAATATTGGTATAGGTTCGTGTTCATGGTTTATAATAATCAAATGTTTTGTTATGTTATATTGTTTTCTTATGACATATTAGTTATGTTATTTGTCTTCATGTTTGCATTGATGCAACTTTTTGAGTTTCAGTGTTTCATCTACTATGTACTGATGATAACTGTAATTATAAAACAGAACAAAACATTTCGAAAATTTTACAGAGCTTACATTATATTTTCTGTAAAATAAAACATGTTCATTTTTCTATATGTACTGCTCATAGTTTGTCTCACATTAAATATATAATTGAAATTCCGTTGAGCTGTTAAACATTTTATGACGATTAATACTTGCTTATATTTTATTATTCTCATGATATAGGCGTGAAAAAAACTAAACAAGCCTTAACAGACAGGTCAAAGAAAACGGCAGGCACGCAGGCCAGGCCGAAGAAAAAAGATAATAGGCACAGACAGGCTAGGGAAGGTGCAGGCCTGTAACAGGCAGACCAGACCTGCAAAAAGTTGGCCTGCTTGGATCTCTGGTCTTTGGCGCTTGATTTCATTGACGAGAGGTTGTAAACAATTGTCACTGTAATACTGATGGTCGACAGTTTGTCCACGTTCAATACAATGAATAATAACGGGATCAGTTGACTTAAAAAAGATGTAAAAACAAGGTTCTTGAAGCAAACTTATTAGGTCAAACTACTGCCCAGGTCGATCGTTCCGGCCATCGGATACTGCAGGAAAGATACAGGAAAATCGCCGTATCCTGCAGGAAAACACCGGAACATGGAAGCAGTATTTCGGCCGGAAACTTTCCTGATTTTTCCCGATGATTTCCGGTCGATACCTGCCGGAAAGAACTGAAATTGGCTGGAATTTACCGGAAAAAAGGTCAACAAATTTCCGGCCAGAATACTGCTTCCATGTTCTGCCTATTTCCGGTGTTTTTCTGCGGGAACCAGCCCGTACTTTTCGACCTGGGTGTAGGATCTCCTTTTGCCACCCAAACAGTATTCGATGATTTTTGAGCGATTTGCTTATGATAAAATCACGACTCATCACCAGTCACCACGTCACATAAGTGCCATATTCGTTTTTCGAATTTTTCTAAGCTTTCTTTGCATATTTGAACACGTTCAGTTCGTTGTAAATAGGTCAGATGTTTGAATATATAACGAGCGGTAATTTTTCTAAGCTGTAAATGATCGCTGATGATTCTTTGAGTGATGCTGTAACTTAGACCAGTTTGTTCCTGCAATTCTTCAATTGTAGTATAAGGATCATCATCAATAAGACGATGGATTTGTTCAATAGTTTCAGATGTTGTTTCGGTAACCGGTCTGTCAGATCGTGCTTCATCTTCAATTTCTTCGTAGCCTTCACGAAATCATTTAGCCCATCTCTCAAGTGTTCTATGAGGAGAAGCCTCATCACCAAAGACAGAATATAGTTCTTCATAAATAAATCTTGCTTGAATATTAAGTGCGGTACGGACTTTAATATTAAAGTGGAAATTTTTCTTTATTCATTTGAAACAGATGAATAGTGTCAATGGTTAACCATACTTTATTGTATTGACCTATTTGAAAATACACGATTAAATTTCACATGCTCAAGAAACAAACTGGACGGTGTCTTAATATATATTTATATATATGAGTGATTCTAGTGTCTATTGTACCGTTTGTCGTTCAAAACGGTTCCTCTTTATTTCTCAGTTCCTGTTTGGTCAAACTGATCGAAATTTATACTGAAGTATCTATTGTTCATGCTCTATCTGTGCTATTAAAATCAGCTTTCTACCTATTATCGTTTACGAGCGGTGTTCAAAGCAAAATAGCTTTTTTCTGTTTTTCATGTGTTTTCGTAATGGTTCCTCATATGCTTCTTTTCTTTCTTCCTTTTTTTCCATTTAGAAATATAAAAAAAATACTGTTTTCTTAGGTTTCTTATACTATTTGAGATGCTCTATCTATTCATAATTTTATTTTTATTTCAGTCATCCTCGTTTCATAGAAAATTGAATTTCTATCAGTGGTTTCAGATAACGTCCAAAATAGTGTCCCACTCCCTTTTGAATCTACTGTGAAGCCAATAGTCATTTTTCAGTCAAGTCGTTTTGCATAAAAAGATTCATCAGCTCTGGCACTATCAATTGCTGAAAACCACAATTTATTGACTTTTTCCGTTTTTGAATAATTTACATTTTAGTGGCGTCCACTGGCGTGTGACCGATAATTTGTCCCATCCCCTTTTGCCTATCTTCTGACAAAACTACAAAGAGTTAAGAGCTGATTTTTTGACCATAAATGTCAATTGTTGGGCACAACTTATGTTGTACATATCAAGACTCTAGTTTATTTCTAACGATAGAAATTTAAAAATACAGAAATGTGCATTTTCCCTGTTTGTCCCACCCCCTTTTGCCTATCCCCTGACTAAACGACGAAGAGTTAAGAGCTGATTTTTTTACCACGAATATCAATTGATGAGTACAACTGATGTCGTAAATATCAAATACTCTAGCTCATTTCTAAATGAAGTAATTTGAAACACACAGTGAGATGTTCCATTCTATAGTTTGCACTACCCTCCTATCCGACTGAAAAATCTGAAAAAATTTTCTCCGAAATTCATCATTTTTGTACTTCTTCTGGATACGCCACTCAAAAGAAAATGTATTGAAACCTATAAGATCATATTAATTCCAGGCTGTCATCTATTTTCTACGTGAAAATTGTAGAAGATCCCTTAATGAGTTTTTACAAATCTTTTGATCTCCAAATCCCACGAAAGAAAAAAGTGGTAGTTTGCAAAACCATTTTTTCTTATAGTTTGAAGTGTGTTTTATTCGCTGATAATACTTTTAAGTGCACTCATTCACTTTCTTTTTCGACCATATTTTCAAAAAAAAACGGTACAATAGACAGTATAATTACTCATATATATCTATGTATGAAAGACTAGGTATTAGAAGAGCCCATGTGATTCGAACCGGAAAAAAACCGGCGGTATACCGCCGGTAGACCGTTCGGTATAATGTGCGCTCTACCGGCGGTTAACCGGCGGTTTTGCCGGTAGTTGCAAAAAAACCGGCGGTATNTGTCGACCAGCTGAATGACCGACGACAATTACTCGATTACTGTTGAAACCATGTTCTTTAGCAATTGTTCGAATAAGATCAGTACCATTGGCCATATCATAGAATGTATTCGGATAATCACCTCCATTTCCAATAGAACGATAGTCCAAATTACAGACAACAATCTTAAACCGAAGAAGATCATTGCCTACGGCGTCTTCAATTGAACGGTTGTATATACTGTTCTAGAAGCCACCATGAATGAGAAGTACAACAATAGGAGCATAAGGACCTTTTGGAAGATGACAGTCAATAACTTGAATAGGATCAGATCCATATTTGTATGCAACACGTTTATCATCATTAGGATAAAGACCATCTGTACATACATGAATAAATATCATATATTTTATTGAGATTAAAATAATGAAAATACAAAGGTCTATGTCTTTTAGAAAAAAACGTTGATGAATGCAAATAAGTTATATAGATGAAAAAAATTCTGTTTTAATCAAAAGAATATAGTGACTTGAATTTTATTTCTTACCTTGACATGGGCCAAATGTACTTTTGTTGTTCTTATTCCAATGTTGATTTTGAATAAAATTAGTTACTGAACAGATTGTACTAGAACAGGCAATATCCTTTGAGTTTCGTTTTTGAATACTAGTAGCATGTGTTGATGCTATAAAATATAAATGCTTCGATTTTAGCTATTTTATGTATCTCATTCTTTGTTCTATAATACCTATTCATTCTGTGTATCGTTTTATGTTAATCGTTGAATAAAAAATTCAATCGTTTACTATAAAATTCTTGACTTTTTCTGTATCTATCAAATTATATGTTTTATATAAAACAGATGGATATATATTTGTATTGTAAATTTCTATTTAAAGATTATTATACATACTTGATGATATGGCTTGGTCAAACGAACATAAACTCATGTTAATATTAAGTGTGTGTCCGTTAATAAATTTAATTCGGAAAATGAATTGTTTGGATGCAGAACTGTTGTGGATTTTTGTTTTGTCGACTAAGTATTGTTGCTACACTACCATAGTATAATTTACTGGATATTTAATTGAAAGATGAATGATAAAAAGATCTCCGATAATATTTGTCTTTTGAGTTTTGCATAGGTTAAAACTAGAATAAAAACGAAAATAATAAATGTAAGAATATAGTAATATTTTGGTTGTACTTCTCAAGTGTTTCTCGCTTCTTATTATCTTCATTTGTGATTATAGGTACAAATTAAGCTTTATTAACATTTACATTAGTTAAACCAAGATGTGTATTAAGCTATTAGAAAACAAAACAATAAATAGCAATGAAATACGGCATGCATACATACATACCCTGATAGTAAGTGAATCTAGATCAACGACTTTTGGTAAACTAATATCATTCATGTTGGTTTGATAAATAATAATGAAAGATACTTTTTCTTTTTTTGAAAAATTCGAAATAATCAGCACAGTTAGAATAATACCTATCAAAGTAGTCATAGTAAATAAACCATAGAAAATATGCTTCCATCTCTTCCAATCATAGTGTTCTAAATTCCTTTAAAAACGTACATTGTTACGTGAAAATTTACATGCTGATCTTCACTTGTAAAATTGAAGATTTTAAGAAAAAAAGATTTACCATCTTAATATTGATGATGATTGTGTATCAAAAATGACATCTTTATCGTTGTCTTGCATTAGTCGTATAGTCATAAAGTATAAAATACTAATGCAAAAAATATATATTCGATCGATGGCAATAATCTTTATGATAAGAACAAAAAGTATTAGTCCAACTACTCCTGCTGTTTATTAATCCCATGATTACTTATTCGCAGTATGATAAGTAAATCAGTGCAGATATAAAAAGCAATCTTTACTTAGGCCTATTGTCAACATCGTTAGAAAACTAAAATATTTGTTGATATTAATTTATTCCTTTAAATATACAAGACATTTCAAAAGTCTACATGAAGGAAGAGCCGATGCATTACTATATGAAACCGAACCATATATTTCGAGATGAGTTGCGCTGAATCAAATATAAATTTAACACATAGTTTGATATGAAATCAGGAACGTTAAACTTGTAAAAAAAAATTCATCGGTGCATTCGTCATCAAAGAGATTATGTATCTATTATTTCTAGAAGACGACGACGATTGGTAAAAATACAGATATTTGTTTCATCTTTATGGAAAATATGCTTCAGGGAATTCCATAAGATACCTGAGATATTTAACAAAGAGAACTTCATAAAGTCTTTGCTAAAAAAGGAATGTTAATGTGGCACCGATTATCCGAACGAGTGTAAACTTAATAGTAAATTGAATTGTTCACTCCAAAGTCTGATATTTGAAACTCCTCATGTATAGTTCTCGTATTGGAAATGCAATAGCTTTTTTGCAAGCAGTCCGATGGAAACCGGCTAGATTATAAACAGTAGAGGATGATCAGTTATGAAAGTGGACCTAGATATTAGGGTGACTAACTGTAAGTGGCGCTCCATAGGCAAAGGGCAGACAAACAAATAGTCGTTGATCTGGGAGATTCAACGGGTGGGTGTGGGTGGGGGTGTGGGGGTGGGGTTGGGGGGGGGGTGAGGGGGTGGGGCCGGCTCGCGCGTGANTTTGCCATGAATGTCTGAACATTTCCATTTTTGATATTATGCTTTCAATATTTCAAAAATTTACTCATGTATCGCCATATGAAGTCTTACGAAAAAAGAAGTACAAGAAACCGGCTACCGATATACAGTGAATCACAATATAGCTCAATTCGTGCTAACGATATTCTTTCAAATTCTTATTGGAAAAACCATTCTTTCGTTTTTGTATATCGACTACGCTGCATATATTACTTGTAGTTTTTCTTAATTCCGAATGTGAGAAAGTAAACCTTGCTAATCGGTATGAAACATTTTAATGCTTCTTTCTTTCTGCTGCTTAATTTAATTAATACAGAAAAATAAATCTAACTCTTCTGAGTTATTTTCAAGAATAAAAAAAATATTTAAAAGCTTTTTTTACATGATAGTACATAAGAAAAATCGTTATCGTTGAAAAATAATCAACTCTACGCATGCAAAAACAAGAAAAGTTTGTCGAAATGAGTCTTGTATCAAAACGTTTGTTATTTCTTTCCGTAATTAGTTTTATGTAATTATTTTATTAATTCAATTTTTTATAGGTATAGTCACAAGTCACCGTGTCCTGATATTCATACTATCTCCTAATATATAATTAAAGATGAGAGAACAGAAATAATTCTCATATTTATTATTCTTTATATTTTATCTTACAAACACCAAGATACTCAACATGAAATAGAAATAAAAACAACAATAATGATATTTTCTAGCGGTACAACAATACAATCAATAATAGTCATATCTATCTTGCTGTTAACCTTTTTTTAAGGTAACTTTGCTTTGATTATTTGTGAATGAATCTATTAACATAACTATTATTGTCCTAGTAAACCTCATGTATAAAATGTTTTGGTTAATATTGAAGAAGATTAGTGAATAATAATTTTTTTTATTAATTAACGAATATTAATTCACAAAAAATCAATAAAGTGAATGTATAGACCATTCTTAAGATTGATATAAATGGTGTCATAACTTATCGTGATTTTGAAAAATAATTTTTTTTTCAATGTCAAAACGAAAATATCTTAACAACAATATATTATGGATTTCAATCCATTGCGATTTTTTTCTAAGTGCTATTGAGATCTATTCATGACCAAAATATTGAGACGACAATTCAGAAAAAGATAGAAAATTTTATCATTCTTCTTCAGGTATTAAACACGTGTATCAACTGAGTATGTCATAAAAATAATCTGATAATTATTAGTATCATTTTAAATGTTGCTATTTTTGCTGCATATGGTGATTGAATTATGCGTTGTAAAAAAAATCTTATTTTAATTACAAATTTGTAGAGAAATATTATATGATATTCACAATAAAATACCTAGCGAGATGAAGATGACAATTAATATGATGATTGTATATTATTTCACTAAAATATTCATCAAATCTTCAGTGTTCATAATCAAATATGAGATGAAGCTAACATAAAAAAAGAATTGATTGAAATGAATACTCTTCAGTGAATAATACTTTGTCATGATGGACGTGATTGAATGACGCACTTTGTTCTATGTATTATTTCAAAAACATGACGAATAAAATATGTCGCATATATAGATGACGTATGAAGAGGCTATTTGCCGCGCCCTTCATTTTATCAAAATGATTTACAATTCATGCATGAATGATTTCATTTCGTTCTTTTTTCACAATAAGACTAAGGTATAAATAGATACAGATTCATTGACTTTTTCATAAAACCTGAATTTCATTCTTATACAAGAATCAACACAATATGCATCATTTTCTTGAAGACGCTTTACTCGTTGGAGCATTAGGATTTGGGGCATATGAATTATATCACTTATATCAGTACGGTAATTTCGGCATTGGAAATCCCTATCACCATACTATGGGATTTGGGGGATATGGTGCACCATATGGCTACAGTAGTTTCGGTTATGGCCAGCCATATGGACATCATCATCATCATGCTTTTTAACAAGAAAATAAACTCTTGTTTTCATCTATTTTATTTTTCTGTATGCGTTCAATATGATCATCACTATTTTAATAAACTTAATATGTAAATATTTATTCTGTTTTTTTTTTGAAGTAGAAATGATTAATCAATTCATTCACAATAGCAAGGCATATGTAAATTACTTTATACATAATTTAATGTAGAAACAAATAGATATTTCAACATTGTAAAAAATTTCAATTTAATGAAATTGAAAGGAACTGAACAAATAAAAGTTATGTTATCTTATGTTACGCATCAGACTTAATTCATCATGAGTAATAATAGTTTTATGCATTGTTGACACTGCGTTAATCCATTTCATTTTGAGTTGGTTAAACACTCAAGCAACAGTTTATGATAAAAACGATTTTTCTGTTTTCATTTGACGAAACTTTGAAAATATTCGATTTTGTTCATGTCTATCTCAATTATCATATAAATGGTCTTGATATAGAATCAAATATGGACTTAAAGATCATTTTTTATTCTCAAAACATTAAATAATTTTATGTTTGTTTTAAACAAAAATGATATTTTGTCTAGTGAGTTAATATACCAAAAAAATTTGTTTTCAATATTTACTAAATATAATACTTATCCATTAAATTAAAATTCAGTATCAATAATTGAGACATTCGACTTTGTATCTATTGAAATTAATCATATGAATCATATTTACTAATTTAACTCGAATTTAAATTGAACAATATCCTAATTCTTTTAAAATGTATCGATGACCTTTGTACTCGGTGAACATGATACGTCTATAAACATGAGTCAGATGTCTGCCCGCATCTTACAACCACGTTCAATATGCGTACACATTTTAGTGAAGAGAACACAACATTTACTTTATCTTTCAATAAACTGATAACGAACGAACAGTAATGAACCAATGATTGAAACAATGTTATATTAGATCAACAAAAACACAGTATTATAGTTCAGCTGTACGACTAATGTACGTCTGTATAATGAAGTAATTACGCACAAATATTTAATTGTTTCATAATTATGAAATAAAACCTTAACAACACATATCTGGATTGATAAAAAAATGGAATAATAATTACGATGAAGAAGCATCATTGAAAATATCATACCATACGGACGATTTACCAAAAAAGAATCTGTGATAGTAGTTCTTCAGATTAATTCGAGCCAACGATTTGGATGTTTACTTAAAAGTAACTGTCAGCTTTTGGAAATCCACTTATTGTAGGAGTAAACAATACATTTGTATTGTGTCAGATATAAGGTGTGAATAAAGAACTAACTAAATAGTAATCCGTTATATATTTGTTTTTATAACAGTATAATGATGTTCTCCTATGATAATGAAACGAAAACATCCACTATGGTTCTATATTTATTTTAAAATTGCATGAATCATTATGGTTCTCTTTTATGTAGTTTAATACTTTTCATACATACACATTCTCTTTCAATCTTATTTTCTTGTTTCTGCTTTACGGTTTTAAGACAAATAGTCACGCTTCTGCGATAACTAAATAAGGAATCAATAGAATTCATTTCATTTTATTTGTAAGGTTCTACTATTGTGATCTTGGTACATGTTAGAGACATATTCTATTCTATAACTAATGTACAACATCGTGCTTTTATTTATGCTAATCTAGATTCTACTGATGAACATCATGCAAAAATTTTTACTGGAAGAAAACTAAAAGATAAAGAGAAATTTATTCAGTCGTGAGGGTGCGGGTATATCGATGTGGATCAACTTGACCGTGTATTGTTGTGAACTATGAATGGGTTTGAGTGTTGGTATAGGTATAGTTGGAACTAAACAGAGAGCTCATGCCCATCCGAACTATTATAACTATTTGATATGTCTCGAAAAGCACCTTTCAACGATCACAAACATTCACACCCTTATCTATTTAAATTGGTAAAATTTATTCAACAATTAAACATTTTGAAGTAGTTTTCAACGTGTTTTCGAAGACGCAACACTTTATTTAAGCACTATTTTTTCAGTTTAGGCGAGGAATTTCATTAGACAATTGAATGAGAACTCTTTTGTCTCTGAATTGAAATTAATTCAAAATCACGACGATCTTTTTTATTATATTGCAACTGTAAATCTACAGTATATAAGCTGTACCTAACACAACTAGATGGTTAAATGATATGTTATTTATATTCAATTTCAATATTGATTAGAATATTTCATGATAAGATAAAATTAAATACTCATAAAACGAATATACTCTAATACATAAATGACAAAAAAACTCTTCATCTAAAGCATAGGACTTATTCTTTGATTTGATTATTTCTTTTTTCTTTCCCAGTTTTTGTTCGCTATTGGTCTTGATAAGATGTTTGAACATAGTATACTCAAACAATGAAAACTGCTTCGATACTCCACATTTTCGTCTTCATTTTCGTAATATAATAATCTAAATCTACATCGATCTAAAGTTTAAATCGATGTTTGTTATGTCGTATTTCATTGAGTTTATTTTCCCCACAGAAAATACAATTATTTCTGAAAAAAACGATTTTAGAAAAAAAAAGACTCATCAAGGAAGAAACATTTCAAGAGTCTATCGTTATAATTTATAATTGATTTGTTGTTCAAGAAATGAAAGATAAGATAAAAGTCAATGTTCTATTCCAAGACTTCGAAGAAATATTCAGATGAACAAAATGATCTTCGCCTTCAACAATCACTCTGGTACAGTCATCACCAGCGCTTTTGGCTCGTTCAGCAAAAGTTATTGTCTGACTAATAGATACAGTAATATCTGCTGATCCAGTAATAGCTTGTATTGACACTTTTAATGGTAGATATTGGCTTGGATACTTTGCTCTAAATATACAAAAATCAGTGTTAGATTCATAAAAATTATTTTCTTTTTTCTGTGATTTTATAGAAAACTACGTAAATCAAATCGGAACTATTATAACAAGTCTTGTTATCTTTGAAATATTTTTAGGAAATATTCGTATGAAAAATCTTTTTTTTTTCAGAACATATCAAGCTCATAGAAATTTCATTTCTATATGAGAGAAATGAAAACAAATTAGTTGTCGACTCTTTCTCTATTGAATAATTTCATTTAATCAGTTCTTTTTTGAAAATTCTGTTAAAACTGAATCTATTCTTTGCAAGAATTTTCATTATTAAGTAATCATAGAGATTTATACAAACTTGACTGAAAGATTGCTCGAAGCCGCCAATGATGATAACAGATATCGTTCTGGATACGTTTGATACGGTCCACCAAGAAACGAGATTACTGCACCAGAACCTGTTTCATTAGCCTGATCGGCGCCATCCCACATGTTATTCACGCCCGCTTGACTGACAAAAGCTATAGGACGAAGAGGATTTGTGCTATATCCAGGTTGGTCTGGCGTGAGTCTGAAGCGTCCTGTTATGTAGCCTCCCAATTGTCCACCAGCTGAGTGACCGACAACAATTACTCGATTACTGTTGAAACCATGTTCTTTAGCAATTGTTCGAATAAGATCAGTACCATTGGCTACATCATAGAATGTATTCGGATAATCACCTCCATTTCCAATAGAACGATAGTCCAAATTACAGACAACAATCTTAAACCGAAGAAGATCATTGCCTACGGCGTTTTCAATTGAACGGTTGTATATACTGTTCCAGAAACCACCATGAATGAGAAGTACTACAATAGGAGCATAAGGGCCTTTTGGAAGATGACAGTCAATAACTTGAATAGGGTCAGGTCCATATTTGTATGCAATACATTTGTCATCATTAGGATAAAGATCACCTATACATACATGAATAAATATAATATTTTTATTGAGATTTTTAAGTATCTTCACAATCATCTTTTCTTAGCAAAATAAAACATGTTCAAATGAAAACAAAGAAAATAAGAAGGTTTATCTCTTTCAGAAAACTGTTGATGAATGCAAATAAGTTGTATAGATGATAAAAATTCTGTTGTAACCAAAAGAATATGGTGACTTGAATTTTATTTCTTACCTTGGCATGGGCCAAATGTACTTTTGTTGTTAATATTCAAAATGGTGTTCTCATTCCAATTTTGATTTTGTATAAAATTAGTTACTGAACAGATTGTGCCAATACAGGCAATGTCCTTTGAATTTCGCTTTTGAATACCAGTAGCGTGTGTTGATACTATAAAACATAAATGTTTCGATATGTTTACTAGAGTTAACTTCTAGCCATTTTATGTATCTTATGCTCTGTTCTATGATTCCTATTCCTTCTGTGTATCATTTTATATTGATCGTTGAATGAAAAATTCGTAAATACCTTTTACTATAAAATTGTTGACTTTTTCTTTATCTATCAAATTCTCTGTTTTATATAAATAGATAAATATATATTTGTATTGCATATTTCTGTTGGAAGATTATTATGCATACTTGATGATGTGACTTGGTCAAACGAACAGAAACTCATGTTTACATTAAGTGTGTGTCCGTTAATGAACTTAATTGGGAGAATGAATTGTTTGGATGCAGAACTGTTGTAGATTTTTGTTTTGTCGGCCAAGTATTGTTGCTGTACCATCATAGTATAATTTAATGGATGTTCAATTGAAAGATGAAGGATAAAAAGATCTCCGATAGTATCTGTCTTTTGAGTTTTGCATAAGTTCAAACTGCAATTAAAACGAAAATCATAAATGTAAGAAGATAGTGATATTTTTGCTGTACTTCTTAATTGTTTCTCGCTTCTTATTATCTTCATTTGTGATCATAGGTACAAATTGAGCCTTATTAACATTTACATTAGGTAAACCAAGATGTTTATTAAGCTAGTAGAAAAAGAAACAATAAATAGCAGTCAGATGCGGCATATATACGTACATTGATAGTAAGCGAATCTAGATCAACGACTTTTGGTAAACTAATATCATTCATGTTGGTTTGATAAATAATAATGAAAGAAACTGTCTCTTTTCTTGAAAAATTTGGAATAATCAACACAGTTAGAATAATACCAATCAAAGTAGTCATAGCGAATAAACCGTAGAAAATATGCTTCCATCTCTTCCAATCAAAGTGTTCTAGATTCCTTAAAAAACGTACATTTTTACGTGAAAATTTTCATGTTGATCTTCACTTGTAAAGTTGAAGACTGTAAGAAAAAAAGACTCACCATCTTAATATTGATGGTGGCTGTGTATCAAAGATGATATGTTTATCGTTGTCTTGCATTAGTCACATACTCCTGAAGTATAAAACACAAATGCAAAGAATATATTCGATCGATGGTAATAATCTTTATGATAAGAACAAAAGTATTAGTGCAACTGCTCCTGCTGTTATTAATCCCATGGTTATTTATTCGCAGTATGGTAAGCAAATCAGTCAAGATATAAAAAGCAATCCTTGCATAGACCTATTGTCAATATTAATAGAAAACTAAAATAAAGTAATTATTGATTATAATTTATTCTTTAAAATATACAAGACATTTCAAAAGTCTGCATGAAGAGCCGACGCATTGCTGTATAAAACCGAATCATATATTTCGAGATGTGTTGCGCTGAGTCAAATATAAATTTAAAATATAGTTTGATATGAAATCAGAAATGTTAAATTTGTAAAAAAAATAATATTCACCGGTGTATTCGTCATCAAAGAGATTATGTATCTATTATTTCTAGAAGACGACGACGATTGGTAAAAATAGAAACATTTGTTTCATCTTTATGAAACATGTGCTTCAGGGAAATTCATAAGATACCTGGAATATTTAAGAGAGAGAACTTCAATAAGACTTTCCTAAAAAAGGAATGTTAATATGGCACCGATTATCCGAACGAGCGTGAACTTGATAGTAAATGGAATTATTCACAACGAACTCTGATATTTGAAGCTTCTTATGCATAGTTTCTGTATTGTAAATGCAATAACTTTTTTGCAAGCAGTCCGATGCAAACCGGCTAGATTATAAACAGTAGAGGATGATTAGCTATGAAAGTGGATCTAGATATTAGGGTGACTAGCTGTGAGTGGTGCTCCATAGGCGAAGGGCAGACAAACAAATAGTCGTTGATCTGAAAGATTCAACGGAAGTAAGCTTTAGGTAGCACTAAAATCCACAGAAAAATTGTTAACTCATCAAGTCCAGTCAGTTGAAACAGTGTTCAAAATTGGCGAAAAATCGTAATTTTTTCCTTAAATCAGTGTTGTCAAACAATTCCAAAAATAAAATATCAAATGAATTAGAAGTTCCATCTAAACTGCATTCTATTCGAAATTAAGAGTTTGCCTCTATCAAGTCACAATTTCTTTTGTCATTCATAAAACTTTTGTAAGGATCAACCATCCTTTTCTAATTGGAATTTAGGAATGTTTTTCAAGTATTCAGAATTTCTTTCATATCTTTTTATTAGTTTTTTCGAAGTGTATTAGAAGAATGAGAAAAATGAATTTATAGATTCATATGTATGCCTATTTCCCAAATGCTTTCCAAGGCCCTCGCTCATGATAAATATCAATAGGATGAATCAAAGATCGTTTGAGAGATGATTGTATATGAAACGAAATAAATAAATATAAATTTTCGACATTTCTAACATCTCAGTGTCAATAGAAATCGAAATTCGTGATTTCATACAGAAATTTTGAGTATCGAAAGTATATTTTATCTAATAATGTCTTATATGAAGAGGAATCACTTAAAATGGATTTTTCTTTCAGTCGAATACGATTCAAAGAACACGAATAATTAATTACTCAATAGATCTTCAATCGTATTATATCATACAAATACAAACCGACTTGATTTGCTTCTCAGATGGATACCGAATGGAATACTGATAATAGTAATCGATTTTCAGTAGAGAGGTGAGCGATGTGTGCGTTGCGTTACTTGTTTACATAATCTGCTGATACATTGTTTTTAATCTAACAGCTTTGCTTTTCAAGCAACAATCTTTCGTTTCTACTTTAAGAATATTCGATAAAGACATATTATGTGCTTGTTAAATTCGTTTTATTTATCTCCAATGATTTGTAAATTAATATGTTGTTATTATTAATGAACAATAAAAAGATACATAGGATACTTATCGTCATATTTGACATGTTTCAAGTGTAAAAATAAATTGATTCTTAACAAAAAAACAAAATTTGGGGCCGGATATTAGTGTT
Source organism: Rotaria sp. Silwood2 (assembly GCA_905329745.1). Classification (NCBI taxonomy): domain Eukaryota; kingdom Metazoa; phylum Rotifera; class Eurotatoria; order Philodinida; family Philodinidae; genus Rotaria; species Rotaria sp. Silwood2. The sequence continues at coordinate 39,826 of CAJNSZ010000030.1, read as the reverse complement.
ATTGTTTTCATCTAAGAGTAATTTTTGTATACATTCTGATGTGCAACTAGAAACGAGCATCAGTATAATTTAATACTAAATAAATTTTTACATGTTATGATTTTATGATAACCATTGGGAACTCGGAAACTTGAACAAGAATTACATAATTCAGCACTAAAAAGATGACGTCCGTTCATTTTCCGTAAAATTATAACATATAAAAAATAAAAAAAGATTTTTATCTGACTTTATATCAAAAACAAAAGATCTCTCCAACTGATTTAAAATACAAAACAAAATTCAAAAAAACTTCGCTTTATTTATATTTAAATATTCTCACGATTCTTTTTCAAACAAACGTTTAAGTACAAATAAGCAAAGAAATATTCTTAGTTTGATTTTATTATAGCCAAATGAAAAGTATATCATCATCTCTCGTGTTAAGAACTTCCGTTCGAAAAGAACGAGTATTTGAATTCTGCAGATCACGCAATTTTTTATCATAAAGTTTAGCACGTCCTAATATACCGTTGATCATGAGAAAACTTAGTTTCAAAAGACCGTTGATAAGTATATGTGATACTTCAACGAATTCACGAGCACTACCATATAGTTCTATGATTTGCAAATGAGGTAGTTGCTCGACAATTAAATACGCAATTTAACAAATTTAATTGTTGCCAAACAGTAAAAAGATTGAGCTGTCGTAACCCATTTGACATGAGCATATTACACAAAGAACTATCGTTAAGGAGATCGATTAAAGTTTCTTGTTTCAAATAGGCTTTAGGATCATATTTTGCTCTATAATGCAGTTCCAGAGTACGTAAATTCGTCGCTTGCGAAAAGAGAAGATGAAGATGATTTCGATTGAATGGTTCAGTAATACTAAG
>CAJNSZ010000030.1:11672-38901 GCA_905329745.1 Rotaria sp. Silwood2 | reverse complement strand
ATAATACAACTATGTCTTCTGATACAGAATTACAGGCATATCAATGGTCATTAACTCTAAATCGAAGCGATATCTTACATTGGTTTAACACATTTTACATTGTTCCATCGTCTACTGCAGCACTTACAACATCGCTTTGGCTGAAGCAGTATCAATCATGTTAATGGGAAGCTTTTCAAGATTTTGTAGCATGGCAAACATCATGCTATCTAGTTTCGCCTCTTATGTCGTGCACTTGTCCAATAGGTCTTAAAAAATACGCATGCAAGCACTCAATCGGTCTTGCTATTATCTTCAATATGTATCAAGTTACTGATCAAACTCGTTGTGAACCATTAGGCAAAAAAAAAAGGTAAAGGTCGTCCGAAAAAAGTCCGAACGGCCCTATTTCCATAAAATATTTTTTTTTGTCTATACTTTTGTTAGTTATTGTTTGTTCATATAGAGTTATGAATAATTTTGCTATTTGTTATTCTTGTTTTCATTGATAATAAATTTGATGATCAAAATACTAATTGTTTGGTGATCATTTCGCAGCTAAAAAATTTGGTGATCAAGACACTCATTTTTTGGTGATCATTTCGCAGTTAGACATTTTTGGTGATCAAAACTCAACTTTTTGGTGATCGAAAAACTTGCTACCCTATTGAATAATATAATACGATTAATCTCTATTAGTATTTTGAATTGTATGAAAAAACAAAATATTTCAAAGAATAAATAAATAAAATATTCTCGAACGATGTAAAATAATTATGAAAGAAGGCAAGAAGAAAGAATTTAACATAATTATTTAAGAATACTAAAGTCAAGGATAAAGCAGATGATTAATAAGTTTTCTTTAAAACATTCTTGTCGTCTTTAAAATTTTAATGTTTAATTTTTCTCCGTAAAAATAAATTGTACAATCAAATATTTTAATATTTAATCAAGAAAATGATGAGATCATTTTTTGAATCAGACAAAAACAAAACACAATCAAATCTAAAAAATGTAATATGCATCATTAATTAGATGATAACATTTATTAGTAACAGAGTAAAGATAAATCAGTAATGTATGTATCTTTTATTGAAATAATAAACTGTGATACATATCTTATTTGAAAGATTAGTTACCATTTGAAAAAGTACATTAACAAAAAAATAGCATTTTTTACTATTTGAAATTTAATTTAGTTCTATTTAAAATTGAAGTTCGACATTATCTGTTTTTGATTTTGAGCAATTGATGTTCTAGTCACACAATTTTTAGAGTTCAATGTTGGATTAAAAAAAAACAAAATACTAAATTTGAAAAGAGCAAATAAATGAAATTCACACAAAATGTTCTATCTTTTGATGTCATCAAAACAGATTTAGATATGATTTAATCAAAAGAAAAGGAAATTGAATTTGCAACATTTGTCATCTCATATCATATACGAATGAAAGATACAACTTTTTTATTATTTTCTATCCTATGAAAAATATTAGTTTTTGAAGAATAAAAAAAAGAATTATTAATTTTCTTTTGACCAAAAATCTATTTAAGTGACGTTCAAAGTTTATAGAAGACTAATAGAATTTTCATGTCTTATATTGTTCAGCAGCTCAGCTATTAAAAAAAATGATCATTGGAAGTCAAATGATGACATATGATGGTGAAAAAGAAATTGATGTTTTAATTATTATTAATAATTCTTATGCAGCTTTTTTTCTGAAAATATTTAAACATATCTGATATTAAACAAAAATGAGTTTCAGATAAGCAAAGCAAAAAGAATAATTCATGACTATCGGAAAACTGTTATTATCATTTTTTATAATAAACATGCTATTAACAAAAATAATTGAAAGAAAAGACAATACAAACTGTATACACGATGACCTGTGAAGTTGACGAATAGCAATAATTATATCATCTTCTTACGTTGACTATTGGAAGGAAGAACAATAATGCTTTGTATTATTGTTCATCAAGTCATTGTATAAGAATGATGTACAATATTCAATATGATGAGATTAAAACAAACTATGGTAACAACAATAGAGCATCTTTCTGTCGAATTATTCCATGAAATATTTATTTATTTCCAACTTCATGAAGTATTTAATATTTTTTCTAATCTTAATTCACGATTTGCTTCTATCATGGATGATCTAATATCACTTATTCCCGTTTACTTGGGTTTGAACGGAATGAGTATAACAGTGACCGAATTTTATTATACACATTTATCACAATCAAACATTTCCAGTCGTCTTATTTCATTATGTGTCTCAGATACATTAGCTATTGATAATGGTTTATGGTTAGCTGAACATCTATCTACATTTATCAATCTCCATCGTTTATCTTTAATTGATATTAAACGTTCTTCTTTTCAATTGATTCTTAACTCATTGTCACCTATTAATTCTCTCATCATGTTTAGTCTACGCTTTTCAACTGAAGATCGTGCTGCTTATACGTTTAAAGGTGTGCCTGAAGGTGTATATTATGAACGAATTTTCCACTTATTTCCGTCATTACGTGTATGTCATCTGTTTTTCTGGCCATACATACATTCTACTCTAGACAGTCAACTCGTTCTACCACCTGGCAGAACTTTTATGTTTGTTCAAATCAGTCTTTTAAATTTACAATCACTTGCACTTTGTTGCTCACCAAGCTTTCTGTCACATTTATTTGAACATCTTCCACAATTGGAACAACTCAGCTATTCACAGACTACTCCTTGGCTACCTGAAAAACATCCACTAAGATATAGTGATCACAAGTAAGTTCTTTCTTTAATTGAATCTATATTTTAACTTATGAACTCAATGTGAAGCGTACGATAGAACAAAAAGGTATAGAATCATTTTATTACAAGAAATTATAGTTAAAACTGAATTATTTATAAAATAATAACAAAGTTTTTGAATAATTCGTTTTCACTTTTACAGTCAATTATTAATAATAGTGAGGAGATTTTAAATGGTTGATGAACTACAATTGAGTTATGTATTAGATTTTTAAATGAACATAATAAATATATAGAAAGAATACTGACTAGTGGCGTAACCAGGATAGAGCATGGCTGAACGGCGCCCAACCACCGGCAATTTAAATAGATGATTGTTGTTGTTAGAACGATAAAAGCAAAAAATCACGAGACATTTACTGGACTCCCTCCTTTTTCTTCTTCAATTTAGACTAAACCGATTGGATACATTGTTAATCATAACTTATCTCTCGAATTAGAGAGACGTCTTTAGTGACAATAATGATTGATAGATTATCATTTCACCAATGAGTTATTTTCTTATGTATGCATTTTACAAGTAATATACACAAATATTTTCGTGATTCTCGTAAGAGAAAGACAGTTCTTGATAAATGCAACCCGATAATAAACTGTACATATGCAATACTATAGAGTCATTTTCCGGCGCATATTCCTCCCGAAAAAGAAAGTTGATACTTCTACTTCGACCATTGGTGAATTCTCGCAAACAATAGAATAAGATGAAACAGCTTATTGTTCAATAGATGAAGCTTCTGAATCTCAATCTCTATCAACATTTTCATCAACAAGTACAGAAACCCTTTTTATTCCTTCAGAGATCAAGTATTCCTGAAAAGGATCACTACTCTCACCTTGAAGAGATTCTTCTAGCCATTTTTCGACAATTTTGGAGAACGATTCATCAGAAAATTTGCAAATTTTCAGAACAGATAGAATTCAATGAGTAGAGTAAAAGTTGTTATAGTGCGAAAATTCTCGGATAGTTTTGTATGAAATACTAAGATCGCAAGGGATAAAAATGGTCCTTCTTATTGGCTCGCTTTCTCAGCCATGATACATTCGGTTGAGCTGCAACTTGTTTTGCAGATACTACAGACATATTGGAGTGCTTATTTTTTTTTGGTTTCTCATTATTTTCTTCTATTCTAATGAAAATGCCAAAATATGAAGAGTACACTATAGATGCTTGTTTTTTTTTGAACAGATCTTATTTTCTAAGATCTGCCAAAAATCGGCGATACAATAATTTTAAAGTAAAAAAAGTAGTCACTCCAAAGTATTTCTAGTACCTGTAAAAAAGGCTTCAACTTGACTAGATGTACTATGTCTATGGAATGAGGGTGATTCTGCAGGCTTTTATGTAATACCTAGTTTTTGAGGAAACTCGGCAGAACGAAAAAGATTTAGCTGTTTTCACATATAAAACGTTCTATCTTTTCGACTGTTAATTTTAAAGCTAAATTTGAATTCTTAAAACGTTTTTAATAGATACAGGATACTTAGACGCATATAGAACAGAAAAAAAAGTCAAAAAATGAATATTTGAGGTCAGGAAAGAGGAAGAATTCTCATAAATAACCTTTTAAAAATGGTTAGGATGGCGCCCAAACACCCATCATTTTCTGGTTACGCCATTAACACTGACGTACGATCTGGAGTAGATAAATGGAAGAAAACTGCGTTTCATTAAGAATTCAAATAATATAAGTAATGCATTTTATTGTTGCAATATGGTCTTATTAATCCATTTTAGTCGAGTCACTCCCATTAATAAACATCTGGCTCCAAATCTATGTCAACTAAAAATAAAATGGTTTGATTCTATGATGAATCCGGCATCGGTTAATGAATTATTTGAACGTGATGTTTTATTTTCATTAATGAAATTCAACTTATTGGCGTGGGTGGCTGGTCCCCATGTTCTTCACAATTTACAATCCATGCTTTCCCGTCAATGTTTACATTCGTTTGATGTTATATGGTCTGTTGGAACTGTAGTGTCATTATCAGAAACAAGCAAAATTTTATTCGATACATTTCAACAGCTCAAAGGACCAGCGCCAATTGAATTAGACCTATCTTTAGAAGAAAACATGTATTCTATTAGAGCTTTAACAGTACCAAGAATGGATAAACGGTTATGTGTCTATTCCTATCTACATAATACTGTGCATGGGTATAAATAGACAGTTTTTTTTTTTTGTTACAAACATTTTTTTTTGAATTTAGACGAACTCCATTGTCAGATAATAGATGTATCTTCACCAATCAATGGTCTCGCTGCAATAAGATTATTATGAGTGAAGATTATGATCGAATGAACGAAGAATTTCTTTCTTTTTCACCACCTATCGTTCGTTGGCATCAAGTTACATCGCTTAGTATTACTGAACCATTCAATCGAAATCATCTTCATCTTCTCTTTTCGCAAGCGACGAATTTACGTACTCTAGAACTGCATTATAGAGCAGAATATGATCCTAAAGCCTATTTGAAACAAGAAACTTTAATCGATCTCCTTAACGATAGTTCTTTGTGTAATATGCTCATGTCAAATGGGTTACGACAACTGAATGTTTTTACTGTTTGGCAACAATTAAATTTGTTAAATACTGCGTATTTAATTGTCGAGCAACTACCTAATTTGCAAATTATAGAACTACATGGTAGTGCTCGTGAATTCGTTGAAGTATCACATATACTTATCAACGGTCTTTTGAAATTAAGTTTTCTCATGATTAATGGTATATTAGGACGTGCTAAACTTTATGATAAAAAATTGCGTGATCTGCAGAATTCAAATACTCGTTCTTTTCGAACGGAAGTTCTTAACACAAGAGATGATGATATACTTTTCATATGGCTATAATAAAATCAAACTATGAATATTTCTTTGCTTATTTGTGCTTAAACGTTTGTTTGAAAAAGAATCGTGAGAATATTGAAATATAAATAAAGCGAAGTTTTTTTGAATTTTGTTTTGTATTTTAAATCAGTTGGAGAGATCTTTTGTTTTTTATATTAAGTCAAATAAAAATCTTTTTTTATTTTTTATATGTTATAATTTTACGGAAAATGAACCGACATCATCTTTTTAGTGCTGAATTATGTAATTCTTGTTCAAGTTTCCGAGTTTCCAATGGTTATCATAAAATCATAACATGTAAAAATTTATTTAGTATTAAATTATACTGATACTCGTTTCTAGTTGCACATCAGAATCTATACAAAAATTACTCTGAGATAAAAGCAATAACACTAATATCCGGCCCCAAATTTTGTTTTTTTGATAAGAATCAATTTATTTTTACACTTAAAACATGTCAAATGTGACGATCAGCTTTTTACGCATCTTTTTATTTTTCACTAATAATAACAATATATGAATTTACAAATCATTGAAGATAAATAAAATTAAGTTAACAACACATAATATGTCTACATCGAATATGCTTAAAGCAGAAACGAAAGATTGTCCGTTCGAAAATCAAAGTTGTTAAAGTAAAAAAATGTATCAGCAGATTATGTAAACAAGTAACGCAACGCAAACGTCGCTGATCTCTCTACTGAAAGTCGATTACTATGATCAGTATTTCATCGGTACCCGTCTGAGAAGCAAATCAAGTAGATTTGTATCTGTGTGACATAATACGATTGAAGGTCTATTGAGTAATGAAATGTTCGCATTCGGCTGAAAGAAAAATCCATTTTAAGTGATTCCTCTTCATATAAGACATTACTACATAGAATATATTGTCCGTGCTCAAAATTTTCTCTATGAAATCAGGAAGTTCGATTTCTATTGATATTGAGATGTTAGAAATGTCGACAATTTATATTTATTTATTTCGTTTTATATACCATCGTCTCTCAAAATATCTTTGATTCATCGTGTTGATGTTTATCACGAATGAGAGCCTTGAAAAGCATTTGAGAAACAGGCATACATATGAGTCTACAAATTTATTTTTCTTATTCTCCGAATATATTTCAAAAAAACTGATAAAAAAATATGAAAGAAACTCTGAATACTCGAAAAACACTCCTAAATTCCAAATAAGAAAGGATGCCTGATACTTATACTTACAAAAGCTTTATGAATGATAAAAGAAATTGTGACTTGATGGAGGCAGACTCTTAATTTCCACATAGAATGCAGTTTAGATGGAGCTTCTAGTCAATTTGATATTTTATTTGTGGAATTGTTTTACAAAACTGATTTAGGGAAAAAATTACGGGTTTTCGCCAATTTCGAACACTGTTTCAACTGACTGGACTTGACGAGTTGACAATTTTTCTGTGAATTTTACTGCTGCCTGAACCCTACTTCCGTTGAATCTTTCAGATCAACGACTAGTTGTTCGTCATACACCCCATTCGGGGCGCCACTCACGGCTAGTCGCTCTAATATCTAGATCTACGTCCACAGTTGATCATTTTCTACCATTTATAATCTAGCTGATTCGTATTGGACTGCCTGCAAAAAAGTTATTGCATTTACAATAGAGGAACTATCCATGAAAAAGTCCAAACATAAGACTTCGTAGTGAATGATTCAATTTACTGTTAAGTTCGCGATCGTTCAGATAATCGGTGTCATATTAAAATTCCTCCTGAACGGCTAGTCGTTCGTCGGCGCTCCTCTTGGGCGCCACTCACGCCTAACCGCGTCTATCTTTGCGTGGAATTCCTCATGATGATCCTTTTTCATTTAGGATCTACTTAATGCAAATTTGGCACCAGGCATAATATTATTTTATCTACAATGACACAAATCTTGTTCTGAAATTCAATTAGAGATACTGTGAGAATACCTGAAGGTAGAGCACACTGTGTCAATGCTTATGAAATGTCACTGTGAAATTCGAATTGAATTTTTACCAACAACATTCATTGAAATTCAATAAAGGTTGTATTCGATTCTTTTTCTTAGTCCGAATATCTGCATTTAAATTTTCCAGAAACTTACCTTTCAGTTTCTACTCTTGAATTTATATCATGCATGTTAAACTGCTTAGAAAATATGGGGATATACGATTCCGCTGTTTTATAATCTCATCTAGGATATCTCATAAGGAATAGATTACCTACCGCTATTCGTTACTTTCTTTTTCTTTGATTTGCTTGGACCAAAGACAAAGAACCTATAAATATATGACTAATGGGTACCCACAAGTTGTGCAAGAATGACTAGAAAGTTACTAACAATGGAAGTGTTTGTGCTGTTTGTTAAGAAGACTAAACATATTCGGGTCAAATTAAAGCGCTCACTGCCAAACTACCAAATTTAAAAGAGTAGCTGCCATTGGCATGCACGGACCGAGATATTCAAATTTTAAGGTATTTACAGTCTATGTAGAACTTTTTCTTTTTTCTTTTTGATTGTTGGACAGAGCTCATCAAGTTGTGTTAGAAAATATGTTTCATATTTAAAAAAAAAGGATTTCAAAATAAGTTTACGCCGGTCAGAATTTGACTCTATTTCCCCTTATATTTAGAACTAATGGTAAGTTGAAGTTTTTGTCCGATAAGATTTTTTAAAATCTCTTTTTTAAAACGTGAAACATATATTTTCTAACGCAACTCAACGAATTCTATCTAACAATCAAGAAGAAAGAAGAAAAAGCTCTGCTAAAATTTTTGATTGTGGACATCTGACAGAGACTGTAAATACTTTAAAATTTGAATATCTCGGTCCGTGCACGCCAATGGTAGCTAAAATATTTTAAATTTGTTAGTTTGGTAGCCAGCGCTTTAATTAGCCCGGAATATGTCTAGCCTTCTTAAGAAACAACACAAACGCCTCCATTGTTAGACCCTATGAGAGCTCAAGGCTTGGCAATTCATCTGGAATTAGCTGACAGATACTGTAGATCTGAAGTAGACCTATGACAGTTCGTGATCGAAAAACTGAACTGATATCACTCATCCAATTCTTTTGAAAAGAATGGTAACTAGTAATCAGTTCCTTTTTTAACAAGTGGAACAAGTATTGAATAGAATTGTCACATTATCATTATCAGTGCGCTGAGTCCATATGAAAAGAACTGGTTATCGGACCGCATTCTCAAAAAAGAACCAATTCTTAGAACTGTGAGCTGTCACAGATCTAATGATAGGAAACCTTAAATCTTTCTCTGTAGAATCTCAAACGATCTTACGGATTTAGAAACGTCGAAACTATTATTTCGTTACTTTACTTCACTAGAGGCAGTCTCTGATATCAAACAAAGGACTATACTATGTAGTATTTGGAATCTCGTATCAAAAATAGTAGAACATTAAGAAAGTTATTGTGCCGATATTGATGGCACGCTTCGATGGTTCTCCTTCTTCCTCCTTCTGTTCTCTTTTCATTGTTCTAATATATCTCTCTCCTATATATACGTGTGTTATGTATGAAGTTGTTACACTCTGGATATGTGAAGTAGTGAATAAACATCTGTACCGAGTGTGGCAGTAAGGTACTCCAATCCAGTTTGTCGCTATAGTTATAATCAAATCAAAATCCAAAATTTTAAATAAATTCTATCATCACCGTTTGTTCATCAAAATATGCTATTGTTAATTTCACTGAAAATTAAAGAATATTTTTGCATTAAGGATAATGCCATTTTTACAAACAGGCGGAATATGATAGGTTAGATATTCCTCCGAACTTAAATACTTACACTAGAGCATTCTCCAGTTTTGCTGTTAGGAGAAATCTGTACTATATCTTACTCTTGACTTCTCAAACAGTCCCATTTTTCTTTTACTTCCTTGCGTCATCACTGCTTCGAAAGAAAGAAAGGTCAATATTATTCTGTGTGGATTAAAAATACCGTATGAAAAACAGTTCTGTATGCTTACTGAAAAAAAAACATTCTTTTCTTCACTCTCCGGTTATTATGCTTTGGCTGAATTGCATACGTTTTACACGTGTTCTCAAGCAGATTTAAATTCAGTTCTTACAATGTAAGTGTATTTTTCTTGCTTTGGAAGAAAATATTAATATTTTGAACATTTCGACGAGTTGTAGGCAGGCGGGGCTTGTTCAATTGTATTACAAGTGAGTGAAAAATATTATGTACAGCCTCTTGAATAGATCAGATTCTTTAGATTCACTGCATATCGAGCTGGTCTTACTAAACATTCATTGCCCATTGACAATAGTGGTGTTGCTGCTTCATTTAGTTATAGTGAGAAAGGTTCAAGAAATCCAGAAAAACCGAGTATTGTATTTGTTCATGGACTTTCTTCTAATAAAGAAACATGGATACCGATTATCAAAGTTAGTCAACACTGAATTCTATCATCATCGCAATGACTTATTTTTTTGTATGTGCAGAATATTTCAGGTGATTATCATTGTATCACTGTTGATCTACCTGGACATGGAGAAACGATTGGCTTCCAAGAAGATATGTATACGATTGATAAGTTTGTAGAGAAACTTAAATTGGTACAACTCATGATTAATTCTTTTTTCAAAGTTTTATTCTGTTTTTGATAACATCATCTTATTATTAGTTCTTTGACGCAATGGATCTGACCGAACCGATGTGCATTATTGGTGCATCGATGGGTGGCGCGGTCGTTTGCATGTTTGCCATAAAATATCCCGAATATGTAAGCATGATTTGCTTATTAGCCCCTATAGGTAAGCTTCACAACATTCTATGAGCATGTACCATTACTGTTTTTTGTATATTCGCTTGCTAAAATAGCAAATGAGGCATCTGAAACCGATCTGATCCGACAACTACGTACCGGTGTGTACAATGCTCTTTTACCAGAGACATCCGAAGAACTACGTCAAATGATCCATACACAGACAGTAAAACGACCTAAGCTGCCTGGACCATTTGTTAATGGATTCCTGCACTTGAGATTGCGTTTGTTGGAGGAACACAAGAAAAGTATCAAACAAAAGAAATTGTTCAAACTTAAATAATTCGTTTTTTAGTATTAACTTCACTTCTTGAATACGATAGTTCACGAATCGAAGATCATTATCAACACTTGCGACTAGTAAATTTTCCAGCATTGATACTATGGGGTCGCCAAGATAAAGTATAGACTGATGAAATTCAACATTTTAAAAATAAATCTTTTCTCCACTTAGGTCTATGCTGTTAGTGGTGCAGAGTTTTTTCACAATTTGCTACCAAATTCGAAATGTGTTATTTTCGATGATTGCGGCCATTTTTTGGCTATTGATAAACCCGAAGAGACAGCGAGAAGTATATTGACATTTTTTGATAATAACGCCAATTATCAAAAAAGACTTTTGTCAATAAAAAGCATCGAACTATTGAACTGAACAATGATTGGCTTTTTGACTTCTAGTTTCGATGATTTTGTTATCAAAGTTCTTTAATAAAGTACATGAAAGATCATATACTATTGTGTATTGTAGCTATACACGACAGTTGTTTGTGTTCATTGTACATGGTATTCATATTTGAACATATGACATCGTACATGACTACCGTTCTTTTTTATGTATTCCGAAGCATACGGCCGTTTAAGATCGTGCTCTTTGGATCTATCTATGTAAATTTTTAAACCTCTTGGATACAGAGTAACTCATACTTGTATTGTGATTTTTTTTCGTAAATGCGCGTGCGCTTCTTTCATTTGTTCAATTTCCACTGTTACAATACAAATCTAGTCAAATAAGATCTCTTTAATAGTAGAAAAATATATCAGATAATCTGTTACTAAAACATAAAGCTTTAAATCTGTGGAATTGATGAAAGATCCTTGTCAAGCAAAGTCGAATGACACTAAATTGACATTGAAATGAAAATCGAATTACAATAAAACATCTCTATTGTGAACACCATGGAAATCATTCAAAAGCTTTCGTTGTAAGGAGATTTTCATTAAAGAGGGTTGATGCATGTTTCGCTTGAGGGTGATCAATATCATCACCAGATAAATCATTTTTATTAAATGAACAACAACAATTAATTCATCTTGTTGATTGTTTTGTTGTTTGTCGTTTAGATAAATATAATGATGTTGAACCAATATCAACAGATTTATCAAGTGAACAAGTTTTAAATCCATTTCAATGTTCATATCGATGTCGCGTACTTTATCATTATCCACCTGAAGTTCCAAATAATACATTTGATGAAGATACTATTAGTCGATTATCAATGCCTGATGGTGTTTCGATTCGACAAAATTCATCTGATCCATCAACAACACATCCATTTTTGATAGCACGTCTTGATGGTACACGTTATTATGCTGTTGCATTAACATTTTCTGAACAAATAAATAATGATGATGAAAGTTTAACTGAATCATTATCAACATCATCTTCGTCTTCTTCAACCACAATCAATTGATTAAATTGTTTAATTGAAAATTATAATCGAACATGTCGACAACAACGTCGTTCATCATCATTACTTTATTCAAGCAAAGCTATTTGTTTAATTGGTCCCCAAGCACATTATTCAACATTTAAACGTATTTTAGAGCTTCTTTATCGTGTGACAATTGAACATGATTTATTAGGTTTACCATTTGAAGTACATTTATATAATATATTACATGAATAATATATTCGATCACCATCACCATCAATATCACATTCTGTTTTAAAATTCAATGTTGGTGAAAGACAATTAACTGTTTGCCAACCAAGTGTTAATGATGATTTACCTTTATTAGATTTTAATCTATTAGATTTTTTTCTTTATTTCATGTTGAAGGTGTTGTTGATCTTGTTACATGTGCATTATTAGAACATCAAATTATTCTTAAATCTTCAGGTAAACATCTTAATAAAACTCTTTTTTTTCTTCTCATATATACAAATCTTTGAAATTTATATTATAGTCGTTTAATTTTTTGTTGCGAAATCTTTAACATCATTATTATTTCCATTTCAATGGACACTTATTTATGTTCCAATTGTATTTACTACTACACTTGTTTGTCTTGATGTTTCTGTACCCACTATAATGGGTCTTCGTATAAATAAATCTAATGAAAATTTCGATAATAATAGTAATAATAATAATAATAATGATGATGATATTGATGGTTATAGTGATACAAGTGATGATGCAATAATTGAAGTTCAACAATGTGTTGTTCATATTGATACAGGACATATACAATTACCTGATGATATGCCACATTTTCCTGATCATTCTTTGTTTTATAAAAGAATTAAATGAAATATTATCTCGATTTGATGATTATCTTACTAGTGAATTATCAATAAATTATTTCAAAAAATAAACGAAGAATTCAAAGTAATGAGGATTGGACACATGTTGATGATCAACATAGAACAATAGAAACACATGATGAACAAAGTCAAGCATTATCAAGACTTGTAGCTATTGATAAACGTACTGGAATTATTATTAATAATAATGAAGATGAAAATAGGTTATTTTAAATATTTTATTCTTTTTTTTTGTAAAATAAAATAAAATTTATTCATTTATTTTTATGCCATTATCTATATTTAATGAATCCGAATTTCGTCACATCTGTGCAAATAATTGTTTACGTGCATCATTTGTAAATCGTTTTGCTCAACAATTGAGTCAAATGGATGCATTTATATGTTATCCACTATCGGGCAAATATTCTAATCTTGATCAATGGTTAGCACAACAATGCTCAACGAAAAATTTTGAACGTACATTGTTTATTGTTAATCAACTAAAACCACATGTTCCTTTTTTACTTGCATTTATGAAAACACAATCATTTGTTTCATTTGTTGATAGTAAAATTGCTTCAAGATTTAATGAAGATAATCATTTTTTTGGTTTTGACACTTAAACAATTACAAGTTAGATTTTAATATAATTTTTTTTAAATTTCTTTTTAGTTTTTTTTTCTGATCGTATTCGTTTATATCGAAATAGTGATGATTTAACTTATCAAGCATGTTTATCTATTGATTTAATCGATAAAGAAACTCGTCGCCGTTTTACTCCGTCTTATCCTTCTTCATTAATTGTGATGAATGCACCTTTAGTTCGTTCACTTGATAATTCTATTTCAACATCTAATAATTGTTATCTCTTTGAGAATCTTAACGGAACTTTACTTGAATCATCATCATCATCGATAATTAATATATCTTCACCTTTATCTAGTGAAACTCCAAAAAAGAAATTCTCGTTTAACTCGATCATTTCAATCAAAACATCTAGCACGACATATTACAAGATTTAAAAAACAACAAACAGTTACTACTGGTGAACATCAACAACATGTTGTTCTTGTTGAAAATGAAGTTGTTTTCCAACAATTACTTAAAGAGTGTACGACTAAGGTAAATACAAAAAAAAATCATTTAAAATAATGATTTGGATTTTATTTGTTAAGACAAAACGAATGGTGATTGAAGAAATGGAAGATATTGTTGAAGGTTCATCACCAATAAAAAATGCTGATTCATCATCAATGGTTAATTTAGAAAAAAATGTTTTAATAGCTGGTTTTTGTGATTTACTTGAACGTATTTGGTCTCATGGTCTTCATCATAAACCAAATGGAAAATCTGCTTCATGGAATCATATTAAATTTTATGTTAAACTTAAAAATTATGAATTAGCGGAAACATCTCATGCTAGTCTTCCAGTAACACTTAGTAAAGATGAAAATCCAGGTAAACTTATTAAACATTTTTTTCTAATAATTTAACAGAACTTTTTTTGTAGCTTTAATCTGGTATTTAATGAGAAAGCAACTAGTAAATCGTAGTGCATCGACTAGTCGATTAGTATCTTCCAGTGGTCATCGTAACAGTTTATTTATTAAGGATATCTTCGCAAGACTTCATATTCTGACCAAAAATGATATCAGAGCGTTTCCCTTCTTTCCTTGACTCAAGAGTTTCTGTTCTACAGATGGCTCGAAATGTCCTTCATTTACTGAATATTTTTTTGGTAGATAAAAGTTGAAACGTTTGCTCTATAGAAACATCAACATCTTTCGATTATTTCACGTTTTTGTCAACCTTCCTTTTTTTGCAAGTATCAGATATTGTTTAGGGTGACTACTTTTAATGTTTCAAGAACTATTTCATCAATGACTTTTGGAAGACTTTAAAAATAGCTATAGTCTACTATAGATATGCAGTTTTAAGAAAGCTCTAGTTCAGTTGGATTTTTTATTTCAGGAAAAAAATCTGACATGTCGTGTTTGAGATACGACGCGAAAAGAAAAAGTAATTTTTTGCTGTTGTAATCCCTTTATGTTACAGAAGCAAGCGTCCAAGAATTTTGGTTCTATGATAAATTTTGCTCTACATATCGATATCTATTTCCATTGGCCAGTCGTTCTTCAGAAGTGTCAGAGAGAATGATGTTATCAAGAAAAATAACTGTTCGTTTCTCCAACATTCCTCTTTCTATAAAACATGTTCGTACAAAACTTTTATGGTAATACTATATTAAAATATTACGTAGGATATCTTGGATTTGGATTCGTGTATTTCCTGAATCGATTCGCCTCAACAAACTTTCCAAATGAGCCACATTCCTTCCCAGGTGCATCTCGGTGAGCTCTATACATTCCTGTCATCCACTGTCCACCAAACCATCCGTATAATCCCAAAACTCCTGAAAAACTACAGAAAAAAGGGCTAAATTAAGGCAAATGTTTGTAGAACCTATCGCGATTCGCCGACAACAACTTTCCAATATTCCCATGGAACTTTCCAAATAGATCTTGTTGAGCTCTATCCAATGGTCACCTTTTGAGCTCGATTTGATGCTCAGGGACCCATCTACCGAGCAAAACTAGACAGAATCCATAGGTTTTCCAGCAAAAACCCGTCACGATTCGCCCACAACATCTTTCCAACATTCTGATGCGACTTTACAGATAGATCTAGACGAGCTCTATTCAATGAACACCTTTTTGTCTAGATTCGATGCTCGGATCCTTACGATAAGGATCCATCTATATGCGGAGTCTTTATTTTTTTCGCTAATATTTGTTCCAATTCGGCTGATTATGATTTTCAGTAAAAATTATCAGTGATGTAGACAGAAGTGATCGACACTTATCCATTCGGAATTGTATCAGTAACATAAAAATGTGCAATTATTCACATAAATCGCATCGATCTGTGTTGTTATGTCAAACTATCGTATACTTTTCCACGTTTCTCTCATTTCATCAAATACCAGCTACGGTTGGGAAGGAAAGAAAAGAGAATCGATTTAGAAATTATCGTTTTTTTCTTCCTCTGATTCAGGTGTACAAACATGAGAAGGGAAGAAAAAAAATTATTGGACGATCGCTTCATATAAATGTCGAGGAAAGAAAGAAAAAGAGGACGACACTTTATGTATCGTTCATATATGTGGAGGAAAGGAAAATGATTCTATTGGCATGTTCACATCGTTGAATCACAAAATATTAAGAAGTGAACGAATTCATCAGAGAAAATGTAGTTTAATCATTTGAAATTATTTTTTTTGTCAAAAATGCTCTCGAATATTTATCGTCAACATACAGAATATGTGTCAGTTTTGAAACAAAAACAAGGTTATTTTTATATCATAAATTATTTTGTTTTTTCGATATTTTTTTTTTTGTTCAGAAAAGAAAAAGAAAGAATTACTTACGTCAGGCGAACAATTAACTCGTCATATACTAGATGGACTTAATAATGAGTAAAGTTTGACAGAATAAATTTAATTTCTACTAAAATTTGTTGTTTCTTTTTAAAGTGTTTCTGAATGTTATAAAAATCAAAAGCGTATTGATCATGCATGTAAACAATTGACTACACAATCAAATCTACTTTTAAAACAATCTCAAGCATGGATAACACTTATCGGGCAATTTACTGATGCCCTTAAAGTTTGTTGTTATTTTTCGATCAATTAATTAAAATAGAAAATATTTTTTTATTTTTTTTGAAAATAGGAATTAGGTGATGTTGAAAATTATTCAAAAATAATTGAACGAGAATGTTTATCGATTACGAATATATTAGCTACTGTTCATCAAGATATGACTAAAAGTAAAGAAATAAATATTTATTTCTTTTGAAAATTATAAATATCAATTTAATTAGATCGACAACAAACAGGTGATAATAATCCTCAAGATTCTTCAAATCCAACTGAATGATTGATTTACATTTTTTTTTCTTCTTTAATTGTTTTTTTAAATTTTTGATGAAAAATAAAATAAAAAACGAAGTATATCTATTTAAATATATTCGAAAAAAAAAACAAAAATTATATTTTTATTTCCGATGGAAATCGATGTACATAATCGTCGTGATCGACGAAGGCGACACGGTGAACCACGTTTACTTGAAAAACAAATTCGTCCTGAAGTATTTGAACGATGTCTACAATTTATTGATATTGTTATTAATCAAATTATTTATCAAGAAAATATTTATCCTTCAAGTTTGTTCAAATTTCTTTTAAATTCAAAAACAAAAAAAAAGTTAATTTTTATATTAGATTTATTTACTCCTCGTCAAATGTATCATTCACTTGTTTATCAATGTATTGATAAAGATATATCATCATATATAACATTATGTGTTGCATCATTAAGAGATTTATTTTCTCAACAATTATCTGATATGATTTCAATTAATATAATTCGAAATATTCAAATTCCAATTATTCTTCGAAGATATTTAATTGAATTACATACTATTCATGATCCATGTTTACGTGCTATTTATGATAACACAAAACAATTAATTAATCAACTTGATCAAACATTTACTCAATGTATTCAGATAATTAAACAAATAAAACCATTAGATAATCACAATTATAATAAACGATGGACATTTCAATTAAGGTAATTTTATTATGATAAGAAAATTTTTTTTATTTTTATTATTTATTTTAAAAGATTATGTCCTGATGGAAAAAATGATAAAAGTATTACGATTGGAAATATTCTACGTAAAAAACCAATTTATAAAGAATTTCTATTAATAAATCAACAATCAAATTTATTATCCAATAGTAAACAATCAATAATATCATCGATTAAATCATTACATACTGAAAGACTTAAATTACAATTTATGTGTGAAGATGATAAATATGAACAAGACAAATTTCAACAATCGAATCAATATTTATTAAATAATACATCTATTGATCAACAAGATACTGATTATGAATCAGATTCGGATATTGATGATCATCAGGTATACTTATCTACTAATGACTAATATGATCACTAACACCAGTCATAAAATCATCCTGAACAAGTGTACGAACGACTGTTTCTCTTGGATCAATCGTTCGATAGTATGATAACTACGTTGTGATATACACACTGCTCTAGTGGCTAGTATATTATTGATTGATGTGTATCGGAAGTTCAAGTAATCATACGCTAGAACTATACATCAAATTAGTCTTCTGCTCAGAGCTACAGCTGGTATTAGTTCTAGAAATAATATCAAGCTACTAGATCTGACACTAGGTAGCATCTTATACCGCAAAGTATTTGAAATATCAAGGGATTCTTCCTATTATAACTAGTTATATCGGAAATATTTATTTAAGTTTGACATAGAAATCAAAAGATTACTAATTATACTTTCGAATACATTTTTTTAAATAGCATTCATACTAGTTGAGAACGTAGTGTTTTGCAATATGATACTTGTAGAAAAAGTGTTTGATAGACTAGATATGCGATATACTAAGGTTGTTTACATTCGTATATTAATTCTATTGGTCTTTTAGTTATGAAAAGTTTAAGATGATGAGTTATCAGTAAATTTCTTATTGATAAAATATACTTTTCACTAATATAAATCTAGTTTTTAGAAAAATTCCAAAGAAACAGACATATCTTCTTCAGTTAGAAAAAAATCAAATGAACCTGAACTTTGGCCATTAACAACAACGAATAATCCTTCAATTTATACAATAGATGATCAAGATATGGATTCAAATGATGTCGAACAAAAATCAAATGATAAAAAACGGCAGAAAAAGACGAAAAGAACTATTATTGATACTGATTTATTAATTGATCGTTATAATTTAACACAAAAAGCTAATCGAGAAAATTTTGATACTCGTCAATATTCATCTGAGGATGAAGATCAACCTCAATCGCCTTATTCTCCTGATAATATTTGGCAACAAGAAGAAGACGATGAGGATGAAGATCTATGATTTAATTTTTTGTATACAAAATAAACAAATGAATTAATAAATAATTATTTTATTGAAGAAAAATAACCAATAACTAACAAAAACTGTTTTTTTTTTTTATGTGAATTTACTATTTCAAGTCAAAGAGTGATTAGATAATATTATCTTTAAATAAAAAAAAAAAAAAAAGAGAAGCATCATTACTGTTATGGGACTAAGAGGTAATCCATCTGATTACTTATCAGTATTTGTGGATTATATCATTTTTGTTTCAAACAATCATCTTTTCATTTACGGTGATCATTCTTATTTAGAATTATTAATCTTGATTTAAAACATCAACCAGAGAGAAAAAACAATTCATTGGTTAAAACTTAAATCACAGATTTTTTATACAAAGAAGCTCGGCTGTCTTGTTTTTTCTTAATATATATAAAGATTTTTTGTGATTGTTTACCATTTTTACAATTCGAATTTCGAAAATTGCATCTGAATTTGAACAATATTGTCTAAATTTGAATGAAAATTCGACCATATACAGAACATCACGAACTGGAATGAATTAGTTACATTGTGATTAAAGAGAATGTCTAATTTTGAATAATTGTTACAGACTTGTATCTTTGCCCTCTTTTTTTTTCTTGTCTTCTCAGATTTCTAACCATCTGCATACATATATAAAAGACGCATATTTTATATTTTTCAATGTGCATTTTGATCAATGGATTTTCTCAAGAAAAAAAAAGAAATAAAGTTAGGTCAAAACATAACAGTTAAATGAGTTTTCAACAGAGATCGAACTTATGCGAATCGACTGATCTAAAAGTTACCGATCTTCTGCCATATGATGATTGGTAGACCAGCAGTTGATAAGCCAAATAAAATTTCTCTTTATGAACACTACGCTCCTTTTGAAGACTTTTTTAAAAATTTCAGTCACTTATCTAATTAAAAGAGATGAAATTTATGTATGAAAGATACTATATCAATCGAATATTTGCTGTTTATTGGCATGGATTGACTCATCGACGACTGGACAGCTTATAGGTAGAGAGAAAGAGCGGTCTAAAATCCATATCGGCACAGTTTGCATCTCTGATATCCAGGAAAAGAAACAACAGTTTTCGATTGAATATTCAATGATGAAAAGTAAGAAATATTTTGAAATAACAATGTTCATCCTGATAGAAAAATGTCTGTAAAGTTAGACAGAAGAAAATGTTTACATTTCTGGGCTTTTGGAAACGTATATTTGAATTCCGAAAGATATCTTTCAATAGTATTATCATTTTAGATTTCACACATGACTCTATAGAGCTTAGTTTCTTCTATAAGAATGTGGACGCATCTATTATTAATCGTTTCATTTTCAATATTCTGAAGAAGTATCATTCATATTTGCATCTGACATCTAGCTTGTAACTATTCATTGGCTTCTCTTTTATCGTTTCTCCTTCGGTTTTTATCTGTTCGTCATACGAAAAAATTATAGCTCCCACCTATTATGAGTATCAGTGATCTAATTAATAAGAGGACATGCTTGTCATTGTTTTTTTTATGAATCTCTACGCATTATACTTTTTATACTTCGTCTTATGGTGAGAAACTACTTTTAGCAAACCATATTATTTCAATATAGATAACTGTAGCTAACTACACTCACTACCAGAATTCATCTTTTGAGTAACGTCAATTAATTATAAAAATTTTTAAAATTTCTTTCAACTGTAAAAAATCTCTAGTCGACAAAGATATTGTTCAAAAGTATAGTACTAAATATGAAGTAATAGGTTTCTATTATGAACAAATGATCGAAGTAACTTTAAAAGTATTCAAATAATTTATGTTTGAATTTAGAAATAATTTATCATATGTCAAATTTTTATGATCAATTGTGTCCATTCTATCATGTTATTTTTGAAGATTGGAATGCATCTGTTGAACGACAAGGTTCTCAATTGAAAAGTCTTATCGAATCAAATTGGCCTCAACATAAAACGATATTAGATGTATCTTGTGGAATAGGAACACAAACTATTGGTTTATCTCAAAATGGTTATCAAGTTACAGCTTCTGATCTTTCTGTCAATGAAGTTGAACGAGCAAAACACGAAGCTCAACAACGTGGACAAACAAATATTTCATTTTCTGTTTGTGATATGAGAACAGCTTTTACACATCATGGTGGAAACTTTGATATAGTTATTTCATGTGATAATTCAATTCCTCATCTTCTTACCGATGAAGATATTTTATCTGCTCTTAAACAAATGTATTCTTGTCTACGACCAGGTGGTGGTTGTTTGATTACAATTCGAGATTATGATCGAGAACAACGTGGTGGTAAAAACATTGTTAAACCTTATGGAAAAGCAAAAATTGAAAATAATAAAAGATATGTTGCTTTACAAGTATGGGATTTCGATGAACAAAATATTCAATATTATGATTTTACTCTATATATTATTGAAGAAGATCTTTATTCTAAAGAAATTGTTACACATGCAATGTGTTCACGTTATTATGCAATTGGATCTGAAAAATTAATCGAATTAATGCAAAATGCTGGATTTGAAAATGTTGCTCGAATTGATGAATGTTTTTATCAACCTGTATTTATCGGTACTCGGCCATTTACTTAACATCTTATTGTATTTTATTTCTATATTTATACTTTCCATTTAATATTTCTAAATAAATTAATCATAAAAAACAACATTAAACTTATTTATACTTCGATAGCTTATTTATTTAATTTATAGTGTTATGATATGCGATTTATATTTCTTCATTTGTATTCGATCTAAACATATCGTTCCGGCTGATTGAATAAGAAAATAAATCATTTTGTGAATTTTCTTCCATTTATTCATATTTGAACTTTTATTTTGAAAGCACTTCAGTCAAAGAAATAACGATATCTTTTTATATAACGAGTGCGTCAGATTAAATGATCCTCACAGAACTTTCTCAATATTTCTGTCAATTTTGATAATCACAGACTAAGTTTCATCTTAAAAGATACAACTTTGAGTACTCTCGAAAACTATAGATGAATATGTGTCATAGAAATAAAAGTAAAAAACTTATAGAAATAAATATTGCAAACATGTGTCATCAACGACTTTTAGGCACAAATTTACGAACCGATTTGCACTTACTTGTCACTAATGAAGAACTGTTTCAACTCATCCAATCAACATCTCAGATACAATCAAATATGCTCTTCTTAATCATACTCAGGAAAGAACGTATCAACATAAAATATGTATAGAGAATTTAATGTTTAGAAAACAGGAATAAATCTACCATATCGGCTCTTTTTTGCTTGAAACTAATCGAACGAAAGAAACATTCGTTCGGAATTAAGTAGATTTCTTTAGTATGATATTGTAGCTTTTAAATAAAAATAAATTTTACTTCGAAAAAAGAATTTATAGCTAAACTATATAAATTTTTCTAATGTAAAATTCTAAAAAAGTAATGCTTACTTTGTATGATAGAGATTTCTTGTAAAAATTAGTCAACCTACCTATACGACAGAGCTTTTCAAGCCCTTCAAAATAACTAATTCAAACTTATTTATATGTCAATGTGAGAAGAAATTAATACAATAAAATTCAATATTATGTATAAAAGTTGTTAAAAGTACACGTTCGCAGTATTTGTATAACAGCTATTTTGTTTTTACCTTTATGACACACATTTGTCTATGATTTTTGTAGTGAATTGAACATTGAGACTTCTAAACAATACTTAGTCGATAATTATTAAAATTAACAGATATATAGAGAAAATACTGAGAGGTTTATTTATTTTGAAGAATATTTCGGAATAAAATGATTGACGAAATATAATACTAAACATGATAGTATTGACCTACATATAGATATACATATATGCAGTAAAAAAAAAAAGAAAAAGATAAAAATCAGAACACTCTTATCATAAATATTTATATGTAGTTTTTCTTTTCGATGACGCACGTTAGTTATCTTTACTAAATTTTGTGTTTAAATAACAAGTTAAATAGCTGGAGTTCTTTGTGTTTGAAAATTAATCTTTGTCATGAATCGTTTATTTGCTACTTCGTTTGCAACCGTAATAAAACGAACTCCAATATTTATTAGTCATATAGAAAAGTCTTTCATACGAACATTAACAACTACTAGTATTAATTCAAATATTGATTCAGCTAAAGAATTATTCCGACCATTACCTCCATATCTTTACAATGATCCTTCTGTTTATCAATTAGAACGTGAAAATATTTTTTCAAAAAATTGGATTTATGTTGGTCAACTTGATAAATTACAAAAATTAGGTGATTTTTTATCAATAACGGTTGCTGGATATCCTATATTTATATATCGTAGTCCTTTAACAAATGAATTAGTTGCTTTTCATAATGTTTGTACTCATCGAGCTGGTCCAATTGTACCAATAAATTCAAATAATTATGGTGTTGCTCTTTATGGAAATCAATCTTTACTTAAATGTCAATATCATGCATGGTTATATGATTCTCGTGATGGAACATTGAAAGGTACACCAAATTTTAATTATAAATTTAAATCCGAAGAGAAAAAATGCTTAAATTTGAAGAAAATTGATATCGAAATATTTGCTGACCAATTTGTTTTTGTTAATTTCATTGATGCAAAAGAAAAATTATCTATGAATACAATTTTTAGTGATTTATTAAATGATATGATGACATTTCCTCTTAATCAATATCGTCATTTTGACAGTCAAAATCATTTTATTAATTGTAATTGGAAAACTTATGTAGAAAATTATCAAGAAGGATATCATATTTCAACTGTACATCCAGTACTTAGTAAACTTATTCAATCAAAACAATATTTAGTTACTAATAAAAATAATGCATATTCAATTCATTATGCTCCTGCACGTAATCATGAAAGTGATCAAGAAAAATATCTCTGGGCTTATATTTATCCTAATTTAGCTATTAATTTATATGAAAAAGGTTATAATATTGAACATATTCTTCCAATTGGTAAAGATCGAACAATGTTATCATATGATTTTTTTGTACGTTCAACTACTGATGAATCTCAAATGAAAGATAGAATAGCAGAAGTAAAAGAAGCTATTAATAGAACATTGCAGATAACTAATGAAGATAAAATGATTTGTGAACAAGTACAAATTAATCTTGATGCTGGAATATATAAACCAGGATATTTATCACCTTCTATGGAAAATGGTGTTCAACTTTTTCAAAATAGAATTAAAAATGAATTAAAACATACGAAGTTACAATGGGAATAAAATTTGCTCTTCACTTAAACGAACTGACACATTTTTTTCTTTTGCGTGATGATTTATTAAAAAACATTTGAAAATCTATTTTTTCCTTTAATAATGTTTATATTCGGAGAGTGATTATCGGATATTTTCTAGTTACATTTATTGCTGACGATGATAGTGATACAGATTCTTGATGATACATTAAGATCACTGACTTTTTAATATGTTTTATTAATCTAAAAAACAAACATTTTTCATATAACTATTTCAACCGAAAAGAGGATCATACACTGAGCTAGGAAGTCTTATACGTCTTCACATTGGTTTCTCACATGCGAAGGGGTTTAGGTGTAGCTGTAGGATATGGATGTGGGTGTGGGTATGCTGGTAGACTTGTGATTTATTGAATGCGTAACGAGAAGAGTCACATGGACATCGACACGTCTATCCACATGAACATTCATACCCACCCTCATAGATATATTTGATATTGGCATCGATTGAGCTTCTAAAGCAGCATATTATCCAGAGAGAAAGAGTTGACCATTCAGTACCGGGTTAAGTGAGTCTAAACGATGAGAGCTACTTATATACCTAAAATACCAAACTAATTCTAACGAACGGCATTCCAATCTTCTCATAAAACAACATAGCCGGGGAAATACATTGTTCTAACAATCTTTGTTTGACTCGATATTCATAACTGATAATCAGCAGCGTTGCAACATGATCTATTTTATTTTCATTTGAAAACCAACAGCAACCACAACATTCTCAGAAGATGCCGCTAAGACATAGACATCCAACAATAAATTATGGCTTTCAATAACAGTTTACTCTGAATTTCATTGATTGAGAGTCTATCCCAAATTTCCACAATACTGACGAATAAGGAAGGACACAGTTTTGTAGCATATCTTAAGTAACAACCAACTCCTAACATCCAAAAAAGGAAGAACGGAACGCATTTCTCTAACTTTTCATAGTAGAACACAAAAGTAAACGAATTTTGAATTATAAATACATGGTCGCCGAGCCTCACGCATCCACTATCTGAAAACAACATGATTTTCTCTCACCATGAAACGNATTACACTATATAGAAAGAAAGTTTTTTTTAAGCTTACTATATGGCTATGTAACGTCGTGATCAGAACTTTTGGTACACCCTAAGTATTAATTAAATAATAAAAGAATTTAATTTTAAAATTACTTTTAAAATTTGTTGTGAATCATTGGCTGATTTTATTTTATTAAATTCTGGTAACCAATCAATTAATGATTTATGAAGTGCTTTATCAACTTCATATGTAGAAGATGTCTGAAGAAAATCTCGATTATTATCATCATCATCATATTGATATTCTTTTTCATTTATATTTATTAATGTAAACCATTGACCAAGAGTATGTAATGGAACAAAATTTAATTCAAATTCACAATTCGGATTTAATAATATTCCACATACTTCTTTTGAAATATTTAATGAACGACCTGAATATGGTCCCATACATAAACGACGTTGATCATAATCATTTGCATTTAAATTATCCCAAATAATAACACGACGTTTTAATATATTATTTATCGATAATAAATGAGACATTGTTATACGTCGAGATACTACTTTTGGACCTAAAAAACTTTTCCTTTTTTCTTTTTGATTCTTTACTCGAAATATTTTACGAAAACACATTCAATCAGACTGTGGATATGCATATAGAGAAAACTTATAGCTAATGAAAGGATTACTGACACTCACATCCTTATTCGAAAAAATATCAAATTTCTAAATAAGAGAATGTAGATAATTCCTCTTATCAATAAAATATTATTTTAGTTAAATATTAAACTAAATAAATGTGAAAACTTCGGATTTTAAAATCGAGATAGGTCAATAATCACATACAGAAAAATGAATTTTTTGCGATAAATCAGCAATGGCTCAACAAATCATTCTCATCTCCGAACTCTGTCGAGACATGGATCAGATGAAATTGTGTAGAAAATTTCTTTGCCATCGGACTCTCTTTTAGAAAGCTGTCGTGTAAACGACTGGACACGCTGATCGATTCTAGAGTGTAGTACTCACTTTGTAAGTACACAAAAAGAAAAAGTATAATTGACTAAAGAATAATTACCTGTCCAAAAAATATCAATATCAGTATGTAAACCATCACCAATTGTTTGTAAATAAGAAGATTTTTCAATAGATGGTTTAGCCATTCGACTACAATAATCTAATATAAATAATTAATTTAATTAAAAATATTAATATATTTTTTAAAAAGAACCTGTTGGACAAAATATAAATATATTTGGTTTATTAAGATAATCATATAATTTATTAGTTAAATCAACATGTGCATGAGCAAATGATGGATATATATCTTTATCTTGTTGAGACATATCATTTTCAATATCATCAAATAATAATGCCCAATTTTCACATCCAATTGTTAATAACTATAAAATGGTAAGTAAATATTATTTATTTATTAAATAAATCAATAAATATAAGACTTGATGAAATTTAAGTTTAAGTGCTGTTAAGTCGTTATCCGATGAATATGTTATATCAAGACCAGGTGATAATGCATATATAAAATGAATTCCAATTTGTTTAGCTGAAATAATTAATTGTGTTAATTGATTTGCTTCTTCATTTGTATATAAATCTCTCCAACGTGATCGATGTTTAGCATCATCTTTTGGTGCATATACATATGTATTTAAACCAAATCTTAAACAACTATTTAAATATATTAATTAATTATTTTATTTATTTATTTTTATATTAAATACAAACTATTCAAAAATTGATTTTCGTTGATTAAATGACCATGGACGACCATAATAACCTATAAATAATTATTCGTTTTAATTTTTATTCTTCTTTTTATTTTGTGGAACTCACATATGTTTTCGAAGAAAATAGTGAGTGTAAGTTTTAAGTTCGACATTTTGCGGCTCACCCCCCCCCCCCCCCCCCCCACATTGTCTCGCCCGTGGACAAAAAAAACATTTTGTGAATGTTTGAGTG
>CAJNSZ010000030.1:0-11662 GCA_905329745.1 Rotaria sp. Silwood2 | reverse complement strand
CCATCGCTCTCGCAGAAAAAACGAGGGGATGGGTCAAAGCCGCACATTTTGCGGCCCCCCCCCCCCCCCTTACAGATCTTGGCAATTTCGTGAAAATAAAAGTTTCTGTTCGAAATTTAGAGATAAAAACTTAACATTTTCTAATAATCGGTTATCTTTAGAAAAGAACTATTATCTTTTGAAGATTTTAAATATTGGGTATTGTGTCATTAGTACAATGAAACCAAAGGAGATATGTGAGTTCCACATTTCAGCCACAAAGGGGCTGCGCTAACAAGCTTTTTTTATGTCTTTCTATAAAATTATTCAATAAGGATTTTTTTTTAATATTAAATTATTTGTTCTTGATTAATTAATATCAATTAGTTATAAATGATTAATAAAACTTATTCTTCTCATAATATGTATAAATACTAGTTTATAAATAATCAGTTGTTATTAGTTCTTATCTATTCTAAAGAATATATTTTTTTGTCAATATTAAAAAACGTTCTTATAAACTTCGAAAAACAATTCGAGTTTCATGCAAAAAAAGGAAAGAGAAAAGATTGAAGAATTCTTAATTATAGGCAACAAAAAATATTTGGTCAATAAAATAGATGATCAGAAATGAAATTTTTAATTCCCTCTCCACAAAATAGAAGCCTACCTCCGAAATCAGTACTGACTGATTTCCATGGATTCTGAATCTATGGGAAATTTGTGAGTATAGTCGCTATCAGCTGCATCCGATATGATTTTATAGACGCAGTTTCACAGAGCGCATTACTAAATCTCGATATTTCGGAACAGGGTGATGTATCCAGGATTTTTCAGTATGCTAAATCTCTATTTCTGAGCATGGGACCCAGAGAAAACTCATGGAAAGTGATGTTAGATCTAAATGATAGAATTTTATCAAAAACAAAATTAGAATTTTTCTGATCTTCTCCTCTAGAATTTATTGCTGTTAGTAGTATCATGGTTTTTAGAATTTCATATGAAGCTACACCGAATTTCATCGATAGATTTCAAATTTCGTCTAAAATTATGCAATCGTTCAAGAGTTATGACGTTTAGAAATTATGTAAAAATTCAAAAAGTTATAATTCTTGAACGATTGCATATTTTTAGATGAAATTCTAAAAATCCTGATACCACTAACAGCAAAAAATTCTAGAAGAGGGGAATCAGGAAAATGCTAAATTTTTTTTTTTGATAAAATTCCATCATTTAGACCCAACATCACTTTCCATGAGTTTCATCTGGATTCCATGCTCGGAAATTGAGATTCAACATACTGAAAAATCTTCGATAGGTCACTGATTCTGTGGGAAGGGAACTGAAAATTTCATTACTGATCATTTATATACTTTTTATTTATCATTAATTTTACTGATTATTTAATCTATTATAAATCAAAATAATATTTAAATATGAACCAATTATAGTTAATCATACCTTCAATAACTCCACCAAGAAAAATTTTTTTTTTCATTTTATTTATTTATTTATTTATTTAACATCTAAAACAGATGTAAACTAGTTGTTATAATGTTTTATATATGAGAGATAAATACAATTTATCTCGAAAGATAAATATAATAGATAAAAACAAAAAAAAACGAGAAATATTATAATTCAAATGAAAATGAAATATTCGTTTGATGAATATTATTCCAAATGTCAATTAAATTTTGAGCACGATATCCTTGAATACAAATTGGTTTTATTGTTGAATTAATATGATTATTAAAATTAAAAAATAATTTCCATTTTGATAAAAATCCATCGTGATTATTTACAACATTATTTGATAATGAAGGGTGTGGGTGTGTGGGTGTGTGGGTGTGGGTGCGTGTGGGTGTGGGGGTGGGTGTGTGGGTGTGGGTGTGTGGGTGTGGGTGGGGTGTGGGTGTGGGCATGTGCTGTGGATGTCGATGTGAGTAATGACACCCACACCCACACCCACACCCACGCCGACACCCACACCCACACCCACACCCACANAGACTAAACGTACATTAACTAATAATTATATTCGTTTTAAAAAGTATACTTTCAATTACAAACAGTACAAGTGAACATTTAATGACAGAATCCCAATCTTTTCTTCGTAGTTTTGTATTATGTATAAACACACGAAACATTTTGATGTATATATGATTCTTAAAGTTGATGGATATGAATAAATGTTCATGTCTACAATAAGTACGTCGATAATCTATCATTTTTCTCTCGTTGTAGAGAAAGTCTTTGTATTTGTAATTTTTCTTCAATAAATCAGTTGTTTCTAACTTATGACCACCGGCAGTAAAATGCTTCACTTCCATTGGATTTTAGTCAGAAACAATCGTTTTCATCATCATTTCCATTTAAGCGTTCACGAAAAGAAAGGTTTTTGCTCATTCGAAATGAAATAGTATTCGATTTTGAAAAATAAATGATACTTTAATTTCTGAAATGTATTTTGCTTGTTTGAAATTCGTGAAGCATATACATTTCTGCTATTAGTACAAGGGTGTGAGTCTGGGTGTCGGTCGATGTTTGTGATTAATGCGCAGCCCCACATCCAAATCCAAACTCGCCCACACCCACACCCACACCCATACCCACACACCCGCACCCACACCCACACCCACACCCACACCCCACACCCACACCCTTGGATACTAGAATATATCCAATATTCGTTTATTTGTGCCGAAAACAACGAAAGCTTATTAGTGTTTGGTTCATTTTATAGTTTGACCATTATGCCACATGTTATTTTAGGTTTCACATGAGAGAAAGGTCAGGTTTCTTCAGAATAAAGTATCATGGAAGAGGGATCGTCTAAGATTACTTACCAGACTAACAGAAAGCAGTACCCGATTGAAATGTTTCCCGGCGAATGATTCTAGTCACTTGTCTGCTGTTCAAATCAATACTACAATGTATGCGATAGAAGAAAAATAGGCACAGTATTCGAAAAGTTCTTCTCGTGTCAATCCTGGTACTTGAAAGAACTAGAGCATAAAATGTGGCCATGTTACGAGAAAATATATGAAAAATAGGTGCTAACCATGCCTGAAAGTTTATATTCCTACAGAAAAGATATGATCTTTCATATCAATTGTACATATTCATGATAAGATTTTGTCATTTTTTAGATAGAAGTCATTTTCGTACACAATACCAACAATTATTTGATCGAAAAACGTCATATTGCTGCGCCATATGGCGTCATTTTTCCAAAACGGATTCCATATGAAAGAGAATGTTAGCAAAAGCAAAACTGTTGGCTTCAAACAAGGTTTGAAAGAACCGCTAAATACTAAAAGTTGTTTCTCCTGAAGTCAACTACAGAGAGAGAGAGAGAGATTAGGAAAGCAGAGGTCAGTAATATTTTATTTCTGACATTTTTACTATTATCATGCAATAAATTTAATCAAATAATAAGCAGCTGAATTGAAAGTGACTATTCAAAGATACAAGAAATGACATGTTTAACTGAAAATCACAACAGCAGACTCGACGATCTTCCAAAAGGTTAAAGTCGCAAAGAGTCAGACAGGTTCCTATGAAGCCTCACGAAGTTCTTCGGAGTCGCATATGAATCAACGTTGATTGTCCAACGATATGATTTTGTTCAATAATAGTTCATCAACAAGTAAACTTTATCCTTGATTACCAGATGAGAGATAATAGTTTTGTATGTTTTTGAAGTCATCGAAAATCTCTACTTTAAATAACTATATGAATAAAATAACACTATACAACGGCTGAAAACAGTTTCCAGAATCATAAACTTTTTTCGTTTCTTATTTTATTCGCTTCCATGGCTCTGAATAATCTATCATTTCATAAACAACTTTGTTTCTCTATCAACAGTCAACAGTTCATAGGTCCTTGGTGAGTTTAGGAAATCTGCATATAGTCTTAAAGAGTTTACAGGTAACTGCATATGAAATAAAAGCTAATTATTCTACCCCTTTATTTTCTAGAGTGTGCGCTTAGTTCAACTTTATTTTAATAGACTTTATCTGACATTTAAAGTACTATAGATACTTGTAAAATCATCGACAAATAATCAAGATGTGTGCAAAAAACATTTATTGTCATGATTTGTCTATTGGTATGACTTATCACAACTAAGTAAGACATACAATCGATAAGCCATAGGAATTATTTCAATGAAGAAATACAGACGGAGAGAAAAGAGCATTTTAAGAGGAGTTGCTTCATTTATCTGTGAGTCTTAAAGAATAGAAGACAATAACAACAACAACAAGAGGTAAGTGTTGAATAACGAGATTGATTTCGGTGATTGATCTTTATTTCATTCATATCTCATTTAAATTTTGACCCCACCAAGCAGACCGTGTTTCCATCTCTCTGTACAACGCTGTAGTCTCAATGAGAAGTATGGGTAAACACATTCTCTGAGTCGCGATTATTAATGAGTTTTCTCATGCCTCACAAGTACAATAAATCCACATTCAATCGACTCCACACAACGTTACTGATGCATCGATATTCTCCTCTCTTGATTTCGTTACGTACTCAATTAAACGTATGAAGAGCTGTCATTTACTATAAATGGGACTGAGCGCTTCGACAGGTTTACATTCAGAAGAACTTCATCGAACACCTTTTCTATTCGATGTAACTGTTGTTATTTTACTCATTAATGCTCTTAAAGATCAATCCATCATTCAAATTGTATCATAAAATGGAGTATATTTCCTTCCGTTCTTAAGAAGAGACACGAGTAAATTCACAAGTATGTAAGCAATTACAGCAAAAGATTTTCTTTTTCGACTTTTTGCCTGTTCAATGATTAGAACTTGAAATGAAAACATCTTTAACCAAAAAAATGGGGACTTGAATATGAAATTGTGGGAGATTTATACCGTTCTTGAGGAACATTTCAGTGTACTTATGGATACTCAGCCAAAAAAAAGCAGGTAAGTCTCTGATAATTTTTTCACATAACCCATTTTGTACGACAGGTTAAGCTGATTGTTTCGATCAACAAAAGCATTTTCTTGATTCCTCGAAAAATGACGATGCTAGGTTCAAAATACTGCACAACATCGAATTAGTCTAGCATTCTAAAGATACATATAGCGAACATGCCCAGCTTGGTGTTCTCCAGTATTTCGAACCTAGCATTGCCACTTTCGAATCAATTACGGAAAACTTCTTTTACAAATATGATGCACCTAAAAGGTTGTATAAAATGTGTTATATCAAAAACCTTTCAGAGGTCTACCTGATTTTTTGACTGAGTATTCATAACAAAACAAAGAGAGGTTCTCAATGAATATTGTAGATGTCCCACAATTTCATATGAAAGTCTGAATCTTTTTCTCGTCATAGATATTTTCTGTTCACTTCCTATCTGACCAGCATGGAAAAAGTCGAAAAGAAAAGTTTCTCCCTAAAGTAGCTAGTCACACATAGATTTATCCAGAGTGCACATAAGCGCAAGAAACGAGCATTATCCTATATCAATTTTTGAAGGTGTTATCAAGAGCTTGATTGTATGATGGTCGAACAGTTACAAAGTATCATTTAGGAATCAAAGAAATTCAGAACGTGCCGATTTTGACTCAACAGCAAAATTAGTACTTTCAAGAAGCCCACGTGATACGCAATATAGTATATATATTGAATCATACTAACATCTTATTTTTTGTGTCGTTTTACTAAGTGTCACGATATGAAAACAGGTAAATATCAAGACATGGCTGTCATTATTTAAGAAAAAACATGTTATAGAAAAAGCGATGGCAAGTGTCCAGCAAAATATAGAAACGAAACAGCTTGACGTCGCCAGTCGCCGACTTATCAAAAAAATTGATAAACGTATTATACCTTTTTTGGCACTCCTGGAGCTATCATCGTTCAGTTGTCAAATGATCCTAAGTCTTTTCGCATATATTTCTATGATCTTTTTTTAAGACTTTCAATTTATTCAGGTCATGTTCGATTGACTACGTTCAACAAAGATCTCAACTTAACCACAACAGAACAAAACTTTGCAATCTCGTCCTTTTACATCGCCTATGTGAGCTTGTTTCTAGCCTATGAAGTTTGCAATGACTTAAGGATGTATTAACTAGTTCGAATCATCCATGAAGAGGAAATTTCTTAGAAGCAACAAGATCGATAGATTGATATTGACGAAAAATTCTTCCTTGATATTCCCTAGTCTCCTCTCTACTTATTCATATCAAGCAACATTTGTTCCAAAACATAATTTTCACCATAACACTTTCTAGTAGTCATTTATATGAAGGAAATCATACCAAAACAGACAAGTAACAACGACTAGACCAGTGCAATTCATCGGCAGCTAATGTTACATAGTTAATCGTAAGGACAGAAAAACACGATTTCTACCACGAGTAATTACACTACTCTTTTACTATGGTTCTACCAACAACAGATAAAATCGGTTTCAACAAACAGGATGAGTAATTGCTCATGGTTTTCGATGCAGCAGCATCCTATCCAATCCATACATCTCTAGTTATATTACCTGTGCTAAATAACCTTTTTTCGATTGGATAGAAGACAGAGATAGTGGTAATTTAAAGAGATAATGAACACATATTAGAGTAACAAGAAAGCAAAAGCAACAAAAATGGTACTTGACGACAAGTTGTACAGACAGGGCACACAATGTACAACCGTCAGAAATAGGAATGGTACTTTCACTTTAAAAACATTTTATTAAAGTAGCTAATCTTAGTATCACTTTAAACATTTAATTTTGAGAAAATCAAAGTTAAAGTAGATATGTTGAGGATGTTTTCTACTCTTATACAGACAAAATAAACTTTTGTTCGAGTCATATGAGAGAGATCTCCTGTGAACCTGTAGATCCACCTGAATAAGATCATGCTTTGTCTATATAATTGTGAAGAAAAATCTTATTAAAGTCTAATTAGCTAATCTTTGTTTCTATCAGATAATTAAATTGCAACAAGGGTTTTCTCATCATTGGACGAACGAAGCATTGTATTGTTCGGATTAATCTAGAGATTCGGGAGGATTCTGTCGTATATGGTTAAAAAAAGCATGTTTTTTTTCGAAGAATAATGTAAAAACTCTGGCTGCACTCCGATTGTGTGATACAAAAATTTGCTAGTCAATTATACTGAAATGAGTTTTATCTCCACTCTTGTGCAGACAAAACATACTGTTGAGCTCGAACCCATCTACTAGTGACAAAAGACCTTCTCCTAACTGGCTGTGAACGGTACTTTCCCTTCTCTAGTTAAGACAGAAATCAAGGATGATTTTCGAGTATACTCTCCATGTATCTATTTTTAATTTTGATATTCTTAAAACTAAAGGTTTAAAACTAAGTTAAAATGCCACCACTAGTCAGAAGTAATAGTTTTTAGATCGTTACAAGCCATGGATTGAACCACTCTACACATCAGTTAGACCATTAAGTCAGGAGCGCAAATAACAGCGAAGATTTCCCCGCCCAAATGCTTATAGTCCGATTTCACCAATGTCAGATATTTCACTCAACTAAGGTTCGCGATATCGCCTTCTTGTTGGGTTCTTCTATGAATTGTAATCAAATGATATGGTCTTTAATAGCTCACTTCCGTCTGCTGATCATTCGAGATGTACAAACAACAGTTATCATTCTAACTACCAATTTAAACACCTTTCAATCACGTTTTACAATAACCTTAAAAGATGACACTGAAAAATGCATTGCTTCGTGTTGATATTTGCTGTCATTTCCTTGTTTCTTTTTGTTTATGGATTAGAATCGATTGTAGATAAGAGGGCGATGAGGAAACTCCGAATATCAATTGAACAAAACAGGAGTAAATGCATCGAAATATCATTGATATACGTTATTGCTAGTGACTGCTAGCATCAAACATCGACTTTTCCACTTATGTTGCCCTCCATATTGAATGTTTTGACCTTCTTTGTAGTAGTTTTATCTTTGACTGTAGTTGTAGATGACCAAACTTGTTTAGTATCTGACAAAAACGGATGTGTTTTCTAGAATATGTTTCTGTTGAATCCAGTCCGAGAAGCAGTGTTTTTCTTTTTTAAAGAAGTAGTATTCGCGAGATATTAATTTAATTTAATCTTTATGTATATTACACATATATATTAGGAATTTTCAATTTTTTCATTTCTATGAGCAATCATCGTCATTGAATTATAGAATCATCGAAATTCTCAAATCCTGAAAAATAAACCGATATATATAAACTAGACCACTATCATGAGAAAAACAAACATCAAATTTTTATTTTAATTGATCTATAACAAAACTGATGTTTCTAGATCGAATTAATTTTAACAGAAGCGAAACATCATAGGACAAAGTAAGAAATCTAACTAATAACAATCATAATAACATGACTATAATCATGATAGCAATCATATAATGACACTCATATTACTATAGTCTTGTTCATTGTAAGAAGCATACCTAACTAGTTGTATTTCTATCTTCTAGAATACTGCCAATAGTCTTTTATTAAAGAAAATAAGAGTTAACATTTAAAGTTTTTACTCAAGTCATTAAAATAAAACTGCTTCATGTAAGTATCATATAGAGAAACTTTAGCTTGGCATTTATACTGATTAAGAAAAGGCAATTGGTGATATTTTAGAAAGAATTCAAGCGGTTGGACATATTTTTTTCCATGAATAAGATTAATCTTATTTGAATGTCAGTAAACAATTTTGTCATGATTATAATTATGAAGTTGTAGTTAAGATTGTTACTAATTCCATTGATTATTGTGATCGATGATGTTTTAATTCGGTTTGGAATAATATGAATTAAAACGACTATCTTTGAGGTAGATGAATATTAAATGAACGTTTGTTGTTTGTTTTTCTCATGATAATGGTCTAGTTTATGTATTTGGACTTATGTTCCAAGATTGGATAACTTAGATGCTTGTATAATTAGCTAACGATGACCGTTCATAGAATTCAAAAGGTCAAAAATTTCTTACATTTATAAATTAAATGAAAATAAAATAAAATAATTTCTTCTGCATACTATTTCTTTAAAAAATAAAAAAAACTACTTTTTGTTAATGACTATAAGTTTCAAGTTGAAATTTATTTATATTTCTACAGAAATGGCAATGTTTACTTACTTTCCATTCAATTTTATCTATAAGTCAAGGCACGTATACACACATATTTTTAACTTGTTTATAAATAAGCATGATCCAAAGCAAATTCGTCTACACACTTTCAAAATAGATTTCTCCACCATATCTGTTTTTCTTTGATATTCGTCCGATAGGTGCTCTTTGGGATTCCAAGCTTTCTTCTCTTACGATACCTCGGTACTGCACGTTATTTATCGCTGAGCATGATTGCGTGGGGATCGATTATGATTGCTATGGCCTTTGTAAAATATGCATGGCAATTACTTGCCCTTCGCTTTCTTCTCGTAAGCAATTCAGTCAAAGAATAATGAAGACGTATAGTCTGACTTTTTTTTTGTTTAAGGGAACGGTCGTTGGTGCTTTTTTTCCAGGAATTATCATTTATCTTTCTTTGTGGTATCGAAAACAAGAGCAAACTATGCGCATATGTATTTTCTTTGGTGGTGCCATTATTGCTGGTGCTTTCGGAGCTATAATTGTAAGTATCCATATTTTGATGATTTTAAATTTCTTGAACTATTTTTAACATCAGATATTACTTTTTTGGCGTGTCGTCAGGTCATATCAGCGATTTAGTTAACGTTTTTTTTTTATCTTGTAGTCTTACGCTGTTGTTCGAATCAAAATAAGTGACAAACTCCATGATTGGCAATGGATATTTTTGCTAGAAGGTATCCCCATCATTCCGCTCGGTATTGTTACCTATCTCTTTCTTAGCAACATACCCGAAACTGTACAATGTAAGATTTATCATAGAAGAATAGAAAAATGCCTAAAACTTTTCAAAAATCAGGGTTGAATAATTGTGAAAAAGACATCTTGGCATTCATCCTCCGAAATGATGCGAGTATTGGTAGCGATGAGCCAAAATCGAATACTCGACTTTCATGGCGACAAGTGCAATATACGTTTACCGATCAGCGAATCTATCTGTATTTCATAATTGCTGCTGGAACCCTGGGCGCTATCAAATGTCTAACATTGATTCATCCATCTTTGATTCATGGTCTAACGGACTCAAATGAACTAACCCATTTACTAACAGCACCACCATATGTTATGGCTTGTCTATGCTGTTGCTGGGGTGGTTTTTCATCGTCACGTCTCAACGAGCACGGATTTCATATTGCTAGCTTTCTATTAGTAGGTATACTCGGTTTTATTTTTATGATAATTTTACCAGATGAAAGCAAAGTGGAAAGATATGCCAGTAACTGTATTGCCTTCTGTGGCTTATACCCGTCCTTCCCACTTGCACTAGCTTGGTTGACGAAAAATATAGGTGGTCACACGAAAAGAGCACTTGCTATCTGCTACTTTATGGCTAGTTCTCAGCTTGGAGGTGCAATGTCATTTCAAGTGAGTATTGTAAATTTGAATCCATTCTTGCAATTATTACAAAAACGAGTAATTAAATATATTGTATAGATATACCGTGAAGCCGACAAGCCATCTTATCGACGAGGACATTTACTGTGTGGTGGAGCCGCGATAATGGCTTTGATAGCCACTCTGATTCTGCGCTATTGTTTAATAAGAGAAAACTATCGTCGAGCTCATTTATCAGCTGATGAATATCATCGAGAAGCAACCATTGAAGAACCATGCGATTGGGTATGTAGTTTGAACACTCAAAAACAATTTTCTTTTAAATATCGTTTCTAGCATCCGGATATTCGATATGTATTATGAAACAAGGTATTTATTAAGACATTCTATGGCATTCTCAATAATTAAGCATACCAAAATAGAACTTAAATTTGCTTGTCAACAAATTATGTTTCTCTCATTGAATAAAAACCGGATGATACTGATGTAAGAACCAGTTCATATAAGGGACATCTGATCTCTAAAAGTGCTTAATCGAGAATCACAGAGTGTATGGATGTGTGTGACTGTGTCTGTGTAGATGCTAGTGTGTGTTTGTAGATATGATATGAAAGTGCCGGTGTCAGTAAAGAGAAAACTCTCATTTGCCTTCATTCACCTTAGTTACGCAAACGCACACCCTGATTCTGTTTTGAATAGAGTATCTGAAGCAATGTCAGTTTTCGAGGCATCAATTGTATGTATACCATGTGAGAAAATAATGCAAAGTACGGGCGTCAAGCGGAAAAGGCAAGACTTCAGTACTTCACTCATACTTCAGAGTACAGAAGTCTCGCTTTTTCCCTTCTCGATGGACATTTGACTGCTTGTTTTAACTTGCGCTCACCGTCAAATTATCGTTTCATCCAGTCTCTCGACCAACAGCGTTCACGAGTATGTTACATTTATAATGTCGGATTATGAATATGATGTAAAAATCAAAATCAACATTCTGGACACTGATCAACAACTTAGTGAAGGAGACAGCTCCCGAATGAGGAAACGATCAACCGACATTTAAACCTTTTATAAGTAAACCTGGAACATTTATCATGTCAATCATAGATTTCTTTTTACTACATATTCTCCTTTACATCATACGATGTGTGATAATCAATGCTAGAAAACAGATTGAACAACTTCAAACACTC
>CAJNSZ010000029.1:1000833-1048945 GCA_905329745.1 Rotaria sp. Silwood2 | reverse complement strand
AATGAAGATTTATTGTACATATGTTAATTATAATAACAAAAAATATTCGAGATTTTTCAAGGATGATTTACAAATAATTAATCTCTACTTATACTAGTTCATCTATAAATACGCTGTGCTATTTCTGCACGAATTAAAATGTGTTACATCTCAACAGTTTGCAAAAAAAAAAAATTCTCGCTCTGTAGAGACCTATTTTCTATATCTTTCAATATATTCAATAAAATTTTGTGGCATATTCATAACCAGTTTCGTTGGAAGTTTTTTCCTCGGAAAAAAATTTTCGAATCTTTTCAAGATTCACTTATAAGTCAAAAATTTCTACTTCTCAATTTTTCCAATACATTTAAATACACGAAAAAATAATCAAATACTTTGTCTAGAAAATTTCAGCTCATCCTTAGTTCATATATTATAATGAGACGTTAATGATGATATACGGTGTTTGAAATGAATCGTCTAAATTTCTACCTTTGTACTTCAACACTAAAGTTCTGAATCGGAATCATCCAGAAAAGTTTTTTTGCGCCGTCAATATTAAAGTTACATCAGGAAAATAGTCAAATATTTCTACTCGTACATAATAACAAGTTTCTCATAATCAAAGAATATTAAACAAAATATATATGCTAATCAAAAAAACATTGTTCGAAGGGATTATTCAACACTTCTTCAAAGTCATATTTCGTAAACTAATAATTATTTTTGATATATATATTATTTTACCTCCATTGCCAGCTGATTCAAGTGTAACAAGATTTCGTATAAAATCTCCTGTATTTAAATCCCATAATTTAACAGTTCCATCGTCACCTGAACTAACAACATAATTCATTACAACTTGAACCCACGTCACTGCTGATGCATGTTTATTTCTTCCTAAAAAAAAAAAAGATACAATTGAACATTAAAAAAAAAACAAGTTCACAAATATTTCTTCTAACCAGCAAGTGTATGTAGACATTTTCCAGATTCAATATTCCAAATTTTTACTGTCGAATCAGCATTTCCAGAAACAAGTATACTTCCACGTAATTGCATTCCACTTGTTAATGATAAATGTCCCGTTAACTGATGTATACATGTGCCTTGTTCAACATCCCATACACGTATCATACAATCCAATGAACCGGATACAATATGTTTACCATCAAACTAAATTTAAAGAAAAACAAAACAAAGAAAATCGAAAAAAAAGAAAAACAAACTCAATACGTACGACAAGAGAATAAACTCGATTTGTATGTCCTTCAAGTGTATGTACACATCGTTCTTGATCAGGTAACCATACACGTATAGTATGATCATATGCACCTGATACTACATATTTTCCATTGTAACATACACAACGTACAGCGGCTGTATGACCACTTAACATATGAAGACGTTCACCTGTACGAATATTCCATACACTTAAAAAAAAAAAGAAAATAAAAGAATTATCTTTTTTAAATTTTAATTATTTACCGAACAGTAGCATCACGTGAACCAGATACAACAATATCACCATGTAATGCTAAACAACGTACTGTTGATGTATGTCCATATAAAATATGTTGACAAATTCCTGTATTTATATTCCATACACGAATTGTTCGATCTGTACTTCCACTAACTATTAAATCATCTGTCATTTCACTACACCATACACCACCATTATGTCCTATTAATGTTTGTTCACACTAGATAAACAAAAACAATATGTTTATTGCATTAAATTAAAAAAAAAAAATTCTATTTACTTTTCCAGTAGCAATTGACCAAATCTTTAATGAATTATCATCTGAACCTGATACAATACGTTTTCCATCAAATTGTAAACAAGTTATAACAAAATCTTCATGACCACGTAATACTAATGGTTCTGGTAATGGTTGTCCATGTTGCCATACATATTCTAAATGTTTATGACATGCATATGAACGTTTCCATTGATTATCAATTGTATCATCAAATATAGTTGGTAATTGTTTTAATGGAATTTTTTTTCTATGACATATACGTTTCCATAGTAATATATCATTACATGTTGCATACCAAGATCGGCATGTACGTGATGCTCGTGCAACATCATTTGCTGGTAAATATTTAAGTACATGTAATGCTAATTCTCGTGGTAGATCACGAATAAAATCGCGTTGAAAATATGGTTCAATTTGATTTTTTATATGATTTAATTGAAGTGTATTCGTTGAACAAGTATGTATAAGTGCTTCGGTAGCACGACTACGATCATCATTGGACATAGCTAAAAATATTGATAGCCAATTGAGAACATCAGCTGAAAGTGGTGTACAAGGTGAAGATGATTGAGAATCAGTAATGCTTGAAGAAGAAGAAGATGATAATGATGGCGATGGTGTTGTAATGGCAGATGATGATACTAATTCCAAATCAAGCTGTTCTCGAAAATTATTACTTAAAAAAAGAACAGACAATTCCTTTTTTTTTTTTTTTCAAAAGATAAAATATTAGATATTTTTCGGCAAATACTTAAAGCCAATTAGATCGAAAATTCAGTAAAACAGTCATAAATCGGCTGCAGAGATTCATGAACACGAATTCTTTTAGGATTTTTCTGCTCTTACCAAGATCTCTTTGTGCACCCCAATAAGAGCTCAAATGCCGGATGTCTGCTCGTATAGTTTCCTTATGAGAAAAATTTTTTAATCCTTATCCTACACATCAGTATTCTATGTATTGGATTCGATAACGGATGAAAGTCTCTTGGTTCCGGTCTTGGACTCGGCCTGAAGAAAACTGTTCTAGAATGTATTCGTATGATATCTAACATCATTCTTCAATACTTGTTTTTTTTGAATTATGTTCTGATGAATAGAATTTATAAGATAATTTGCTTAAAACCACAGAGTATTTTACTATATACTTCAGTTCTAGTCTCGAAAAATTTTTCTCATGGCTTTGGTCTTGGTCTTGAAATTTGAGCACGATTGAATCGAGTCATGCATGTAAGAAAAGCAAAAGTTCATAATTCACGTACTACAAACAGTTTCAAAAAACAAATAGATGATTTTCTAAAGAAAATTTAATCAATAACCTTGTTTTTCTAAAAATGAAATTCATTTTGATTACTAAATCAATTGGCTGAAAATACTATCTGTATTTCTACTACATGAGTTGAACTTTGAAGATGATCACAATGTTCAAATTTGTCACAAGTTAATATTTGTATCTTAACATGTTTGAAGTGCAATAAGAAATTAGATTTAAATGTTAGTAAATATTTTTTGTTGATAAACAAGTTTAAATTTAAGTTTTTGTTTATCAAAATTTGTCATTTTATTTTATATACGAGTGTTCTTGTTTTATTTTCGTGTATAAAAACTAGGAACAAGATATCGCATCATGAAAAACTTATTTCTTTACAAAAATAAACAGAAAACGAAAAAATAATAAAAATAACTTGATTCGACTCGAAAAGTGACTTTTCTTGCCCAATCGTGGAATTTTTCTCGCAAAAAATTAAATCCGAAGATGCAGCATTTTGCAACATATTTGAAATTTCAACAGATCATTGTTTAAAATATTTTCATTATTTTTTCGTTTTGTTTTGACCGTCGTAGTTGAATGATTGAATAAACGCTAATCTTTAATATATTGCTCCAATAAACAAAATATTTATATCAAAAACAAACGCAGCATTGTTGTAGAATGAAAAAATTTCTATCGTACGACTTTCTGAAAGTGTATCTAATGAGGGGCAGTTCTCAAACTGATAAATCCCACGTGAATTGGCACTAAGTGCATAATATAGACAGACATAAGCTATGAATATCCTAAAGACTTGAAGCTTTGCACAGAAATAGACGTTAAAAAACACTTTTTTTTCTGAATGTTTCAGATCTTGTCGTTATGTTCTTTTACATCGTTCTTATAAACTAGCAGATTTTATGCTGTTATTTCAAGATAGAAACAAAGCTATTCTTTTGTCAAGTTGCTATAGAATTTTTCTGATCATATAATTGTTCATAGGTAGAATCAGTCATAAAAGCTATAATCAGAAATCATAAGTCATTCTTCAATCTATTAATTCTTACATGACTACTTGATCTTGTTCGATGATTTTTGAAAAAATCAGATTACGATCCCCACAAAAACCAATGTTGGCTAAAGTGCATGCAAACCAAATGAAATTTTCAGTCCTATACTATGACGTTGTCAAGGGATATTAAACAAGCAAGGCTAAAAAAAATAGCTCAATTAGCAATTCTAAATTCTCTGTAGGCCTTCATTGCATAAATCTCATTTTTTTTTTATTTGAAAAAGCATGTCGGGATGCAGGGCTTGTCGGTGTCCGTTTTTTTTTTTTAAAGAAATTCTTTCTTCTTAAAGGGAAAAAAAAGGACTCTTAAAAAAAAGCAATTGGCTACAGTGATAAAGTAGATGTTGACAGATTTTACTAAGAAAAAAGAAGTCAGACTTCGGGCTACTCTCCCATACATTTTTTTTAATTCCAATAATTGAACTTTTTCAGAGGAAGAGAAGTCTTAAATAGAAATTTCAAAAAATTTACCTGTTACAAACACGTTTAGGATCATTAGTAGTTACAAGTGATTCTTCGATTGTCAATTGTCGTTTTCCAGGTGAACGTACCTGTTGTGACATTACACCGGTATAATCATTAAATATCTGATTTGTTGTATAAGATTCATGAATGATTTGTTCTGTTAATGATGGTGAACTTGATCGATCAGGTGATGATAAAATTCCAGCAGATTCTGATGTCATATCTACAAGAATTAATTATAACGTACAATATATATGCTTGAGCACCTCTAGATTTTTACAAATAAAGGAGAAAAAATAATAATTATTATGAAAAAGCTTTGTTAATGAAATCTACATAAGACAAACAATGAGATATGAAGAAAAAAAAATTCTTTTGAGTTTTTTTTTCTCTCAATCACTTTCATCATAAGATCCGTCATCGTCATCCACCATATCAGCCATTTGATCATCATCATCCTATATAAAACACAACAAAAAAAAATAATCGAACTAGTTTTGAGGAAAAATAAATTTTACATCAATTCCTAGATCAACATCATCTTCA
The DNA here is from genome assembly GCA_905329745.1 of Rotaria sp. Silwood2. Classification (NCBI taxonomy): domain Eukaryota; kingdom Metazoa; phylum Rotifera; class Eurotatoria; order Philodinida; family Philodinidae; genus Rotaria; species Rotaria sp. Silwood2. The sequence goes on along the minus strand of CAJNSZ010000029.1, from coordinate 1,043,871 downwards.
TGTGATAATGCATTGTAAGCAGATCTTTTACCATTTTTTCCATTATTTAATCCAAGTGCGCCAGCACGTGATGGTGCAACATAATCATCAAGTGTTTTTGGTATTGTTATACCTTCTTGTTCAGCAACTAATCGTGATTCATTAACTTGTCTTTTTATTATTATTTCATATTCATTATCTTTATTTTCTTTATATTTTCGATACATAACACTAAATAGAACGAAAATAAATAGATAAAAGATTTTTTTTTATTAATATTATTTTACCTTGCATCAACATTAGCAGGTGATGAGCAATTCGGTTCATTTAATAAACTTATTATTGACATTAAAATTGTTCGTACATTTTGTGTTGGATTCCAACGTTCACTTGGATGTTCACCTGATTGAGGATCTTCAGTTGGTGGATGAAGAATTGATATACATACTTCACCATTTCTTTTTTCAAGCAATCAAAGATTTATTTGAGAATAGAAGATTATTTTGAAACTTACTCGTATATATTTGGATGCCACATTTTTGTAAGAAAACGAACCTATCATAAAATTCATAAGTTGATAGTTAACAGACGATTTGTATTTCTTACTTAAATGAACTCTCTTTCTGGGATTTTTTGAGGACGACTCGACAAAAAAAAATGATGCGACTTTCAAAGTAGATAGATCTTGATAAGTAGAGCAAAGGTTGCCATAGACTCAAAACTCTCAGATACTTTCTTTAGGATCATACGAAGGTCGCAAAGGTTAAAAAAACAGGAAATTTTTCTTTCCTTCAAAACCCGATATTTAATTTCTCTATGACCTTAACATCAAATGAGATATTTTTTGCTAATTTTAAATTATCATTTATGGTGTATCAGATATTAGTAGATCTAATGAACAAAATAAAGTCACAAGACTGTCAGCTAAAAGTCGCAAAAGAAAATTTCGAATCAGAAAAGAGAATATTTCTCGTTAAATGGAGTAGCTTACATTATTTGTTTAGATCTAATGCAATAAATCCATGCATTTCGTCTGTATAAGCCTTTCTTTTTATCATACAAGACTTCAATTAGTTATCAGTCTGAAATTGATGCATATTGTGAGAATAAAAAAAGTTTTATAGAAACAAGATAGAGAACTGGGATTTTCACATTCAATTATTCAAATGAAGTCGTTCGAAGGACCGAACGCTTAATTTTTTTTTTTCCATCAATATCAATAGAAATTGGCACAATACCTTCGAAACTTTGTACATATGAACATCGTTGGCTTTCTTGATCTCATGTAACGGAATATTTTTTTTTTTGAGGAGAATATTTTTTCTAGATACGGAAGATGACCGAATGCACAAAGTTTCAAACGAGTATGTATCAATTTGATTAACAATAACAATTAAGTCTTTGATTCTTTTAAAGACTTCATTAGAGCTAATTTCGAACTGATCATTAATTGAAGTCTTGTATGTAGTGGTAGCTCAAGGTAATACGATCTTTTGCAAACGAAATTTCAGCTCTGCTGAAAACAGAGATTGTTGCACTCTCGACCAGGTTACCACTGCTCCTATAGTTAAAAGAAAGACTCACAAAGCTCAATCTATTCATTTCATTAGATCTAACCAAATAAGAGGTATGTTGTTCTGTTTAAGTGAAAGATACAAATTTGTAGATAATCGAACGAGAAATCTACGGCAAAAAAAAGAAGAAGAAATTCTCTCGTCATGTTGAACGGCTGCTGAGAAATCCTTTGTTTTATGACCTACTCATTAATATTAAAATCATAAAAAACTTCTTCCTAGATATTTCAATATTACTGATAAAAATTATAAAAGAAATAAAAAGCGAATATTAAAAAAAAAGAAAAATGCTTTTCTATAAAAAAAAATCAAGATAGAAAATTATATTTTTCGCCTCACTTCACAGTAAATTTAGGACCATCTCGACCTTGAGATGCTATCATTCTATTTGAACTTGAATCGTACATATATATGTATATTAGTATAACGACCTGTCAAGTAAAACCTCACATAACTTATGCATTGATAAAAAAAAACAAATTAATTCGAACAAATATATTTTTTTACATGAATATCCATTCAAAGTAAATGATTTATTCCCGTAATACATGAAAAAATTTGTTTTTCGTCTTCTTCAATATGATAAATGTGAATAATTGTTGAGAAAAAGGTAAAGATGTTAATGGAACTTATTTGAACGCTATAAGAACATTATGACCTCAACAACCCCGTGCAGAGAGTACATCAACTATTATTAAGAAATATTTTTTTCTTGAATTTATACATATAAAAAGAAAACTTTGGAAATCTTGATCGTAAAAACATGAAAAATTTATTTAGATTCTTTAAGCTACTCTTATCGAACTATAAATCATATTGATTTATTTCACGATAACCTTGTTGTCAATAATTTGTTTTTCTTCTTTATTGAAATTCACTACAGCGATATTTATTTACTTTTGGTGGAGCAAATGGATATGTTGTTGGAAATTCCATATCAGCTTTAAAATAACCACCTTCATATAAAGTATCTGGTGGTCCAAATATTCCCACTAGAAATAAAGAAAAAAATAAACATAGAAAAACAAAAGTTTTATATCATTTATTTATCTATTTACCATGCCATTTGTACAAATTCGAATCATCATCAAGTTTAACAGTAAAACCTTCTACTGGTTCTTTTTGTAATTTAGCATATTCAAGTTGAAGCGCTTTTATTGATGGTGAATTTGATGCTCTGGATGATGTATAATGTGATGTAGATGTTGTTAAGCCAGATGTTTGTCTTGATTGACTCATTATATATTTTTTTGCGTCTTTTTGGGTTTAGAAATTTAAAAACATCATCAAAATTTAAATAAGTCAAATAAATGATCCGTAATAATGCAAAAAGGAGAAATAAACATAAATCGGCCGGACGAACAGAACTACATAGGGTACTTTTAACCAATCGAAACATTGTTTTGAATAGATGTCATTTTCAGGACATTTGTGGGGTATGGGTATGGGCACCGTCTAAGGGAAATCACTGAAATAAGGAAAACAGTGTGAAACCGAACAGAGGCCACAGAAAAGTTGTAATGGCGGGCCAATGAGGTTCAGTTGTAGCAAAATATGGTTCATTCATACTTTATTTTATTTAGCACAATCTTATTGTTGCACCATTAGGACTTTACTGTACCATTTATTCATTTTCACACTGTTTCTCTGAAATCGTAGTTTCCCGTATCCAATGATCATTATATGTGAATATTCCAAATATATTCAGAGGGAAAATATAAAAAATAGATGTCACTAATCAGTAGTGCGTCTGCTAACTGGTTAAATTCATCAATTGATCAAATATTCGTTTCATTAAATAGTAAGCTATCGTCAATCGAAGATAATCACACATTATGCTTTGTCGACGTGCAAGTTTGACTTTGCATTCATTTCATATCACTATAATGATCATTCAGTCATATGTATCTTTCTGCAATCTTTACATGTTTTCTATTGAATCGAATTGAAATAAATTAATATGATGCAGTCATTATTACAAATATTGAAATATTTAATCAATGTATATATAAGTTTCTTTAATTGAAGTCTAACTAGAGCGTGTGTCTATTGATATTTGATGAGATATACACTGTGTTTTTAATACAGATAGAAAAAAACTATCATCGAAAATATTGATCAATATGAGTAATATTTTGTTCTCGTAAAGGTAATGACACAATAGTCTATTTTATGCAAACATATTGAGATTACGGACAAGTAAATTTGACTTTTTTTGGAATTGAATTCAAATTATTAATAAAAGTTTCCGATATTGAATTAATCACTCCCTAGTTAAAAGGTAATTGTGAATTACTGTCGTAGAGCACTGAATTGAATTTATGGCGAATTGAATATAGCTGAAGTGTCCTTTTTTGTTGTTTAACAAATCTTTGTTATATTTATTTCAAATATTCTTTTTAAAAGATAAATAAAGAAGTGTATGATCTTGAATAAAAATTTTTACGATTTCAAAATGTTTTGCTTCGTACAATCGCTATCGATGATTATAATGAGTAGCGCATAAAGAATGATTCTCAATGTATTTTGTGACTATCTTTCTAGATTTTTATTCCAATGCGCGTTTGGATCAAGATATGACAATGATGAAGTCTATTAATGCGAGTTTTCAAGGAAAATCGACTCGAAATGTCTTATAATTATCATTAAATTACTGAAATTATAGTTATATAAAAAGAATGAACTTGTCGTACTCAATCTTTCGATCCTGTTTCACAAAATAAAGACGTCGGGAATGCTTTTTTCAATTTACTACAAAAGTTCTGCATACTATGTACCAGAAAAGATAACTACGAATAAGAGTCCACGTGGATTTATAGTAATGTTAACTGGTCAATATTCATTCAAGTTTGTGCTACTAACAATAATCTAAGTGTTTCTGTTTTATACAAATTGTTAATCACTTTCATATGTAATTAATCTTATAACACCAGAAAATACAAAGGAGCAAAAAAAAGACAATGTATATTTTACGTCGATTATTGTCGACTTTTAAGTACAACTAATACACTTTTCAATTGTTAAATACGATCGTAAGACCTGGATGTTTTCATAAACTTCAATCAACATTTAACTACATCTGTGACATGTATCATGTGCGTTTCTTAGACTAAATCTTGCGACATATTAGAACGTAAAATGAAAAATCAAAACATTTTTCAAATTAAATTTAAATGTCATATGAAAAGACTCTGGATTTTCTAGTGGTCGAAAGATTTGACTAGATGTTTCTTGATCTATAAAAAAATGAAATACATATGTAATCTTGTTTTCTTGTACGTTCTTTGACAATATATTCAACATTTAAAATAAATATCACAACATGGATAATATAATAAAATAATCGAAGAAAGAAATTAAAACTGAAATGATGTTGATTTAAATAAACTTCTGGACAACCGAAATGATTTGTATAAAGCTAAAGATAATATTTTCAAACAAAGAAAATCTAATATCATAAAGAAATTCACTAACACTTGATGCATTCTTGATAATTAATAGATCTACAAAATATTGAACACTTAAAAATTGTACTGTATAATTAAGTATTGTTTTATTATCTAAAATAGAAAAAGACAATTATTAAAATTGAGATTTTTTTTAAATAAATACCTAGACAATAGTTTTCTAATGAATGCTTGCATCAATAAGCACTTTCGGCAAGTTTAACCTGTTGAGCACGATAGTATGTAAGACAATTTCTATAATTCAGAAAAACAAATATCCTATCCTTGCATTAGTAATGTATATTGAACTAGTAGATCTGATATTGAAGTAGAATTATTACATACGACATTGATATTAGTAACATGAATATATGCAAAAATGCTTTACAATGTTGATAGATCAAAATTCGAAATGTCTTGAACTTAATTATCAATATTTTGACATGAGTGGATTTCAAGTTTATTTATCAAAATAAATTTTAGTGTGATATCAAAACTTATCATGTCTGTAAAAATCATCAAATTTTTTCTTCATAAATGAAACTATTCAAGCTTAAATTGCCGGAAATTTATTCATGTAAACATATATCGGGTGATTCAAAAGTTTTGCAACATTTTTTGTTTTGCATATATCTTAGTTCAGACAAAGGATAAAATTTTAAATATACTTCTGGAAGATGTGCAATTTAATTCTCCACAAACCTGTATTTAACTCAATATACAATAATAGAACTGATCATTTTTGTGGATCAAATAGTATGATTATATGACCTGTATCTACTTCCCACATCTGTTTCTAATTACACATTTTCTGACATTCTCGTATTTTAAACAGGTGCTTTAAAATCTAATTATGAGCAATACTATTACATATTAATGCTCTTTTGGAATGATTCATCTGCGTTCTATTATAATCTATTTAGTAGTAATAAAAATGACCTCTCANACGTGTGGGTGTGTTCTGTTATTTTTAATGAAGCGTTCTAATAGTATGGTAACAGTGTGAGAAATCCTATTTTGGCGTTTCCAATAAGGGTTTCGTACAGAACCGGGCTTGTACGAAACCTAAAATGGTTTCGAATTCGTTGCAAATCGCGAAACCCTTTTAGATTCCGTAAGGTGCCTATTTTTTTTCAGTGTAGAAGAAACTGACGGTAAAACGCCAGTTTGTTGGTGGTTTTATTCACTATTGTGGTATTCCTGCAATAGTTCAAATAAATAGCTATATCACATGAGTTGTCTTGTATCTTCTTATATTTGAAAATAGCATTGGTGCGGCCGTGACTGCTCGTTCAAGATGTCCATTCATACGGCACCTTACTTACCTACACCTACCTATTGTCGTAATTCCGAAGGAATTTCGACGATTGTGGAAAATCGACAAAACTGTCGAACTGCCGGTAGAATTTCGAAAAATTTTGAAATTCTATAGGAAATTCTACATTACCGAAATTCTTATTGTCGAAATTTTGCCTTAGCCGTACAGTTGATTGTTATAACCGCAGTTGATAGTTATAACCCGAGTTATAACAATTTTAACTTTTTGTCGTTTTTCTCAGCTGTCAACTTTTTAAAAAACAGTTTTAACTCCCATACTGCATCATATATAAATCGTTTTTGTAAAAGAAATATAATTATAATACAGCCATTCGCAGCCGAGGGTGGGTGTGAGTGTGGATGTGTTCTTTTTCTGTAAATCCACAGCGACACCCTCCAGATAGTGGAATAGGTTCTAAGAAGTATTGGAAAAAAAAATTATCAAAATTCGTTGGATAGAAGTTGAGATAGCAGCGTTTTCGTATTCTGAAAGCAACGATACAGTAGAGGTGCAGTTCACCCACAGCCATCCGTTACCACTCATATCCATCCTCACTCACGCCGATACACAGGCTGCACAACAACAAAAAACGTAATCATCATTTTTTGAGTATTTTTGAAGAAAAATAGTTGAACACGATGATTATTAGTATCAGGAACATAGAGATTGTTATCACGATCGAAAGAGAAACCTCTGGGCCAGTTGAGCTAATTTTCTCTTCTTCCGTTTCCATTTCCATCCACAATAGCAGTGCCCTGTGCAAGTTTTTTAGGCCAACGCATTAGTGTGTGGGTGTGAGTATTCCCTTCAATTACACCCCTAGTCACACCCACACCCTTTCAATGTTTGGCCTGTGTTTTTTTCTGAATATTTTTATACCATTTTGAAGCTCTTCAAAATTACTATCGACCAAATGAAAACTGGCCTGGTTGGCAATACGTTTGGTTCATAGTGATGGGAACTTTCAGTAGCTATCTTCGGTTTTTCAGACATTTAACGACTATGTGGCTCAATGTTCTCCATATCAAATGGTGCTGCTCTATTTTTATTCGTCGATATTTTTATACCATTTCAAACCCTCAAAAGTTGCTATCCAACCATATGAAAACGAAGCCGCTCGATCATGTATTGAGGGGATACAACGAGACGCTTACCATAAAAAAGCCAGAATCATTTTAATGCCAAGCTCATTGAATAAGTTACTGAACCTGTTCATAGCAAAAACAAGCCATATTTGCCTAATTCTATCACAGAAAACTTTCGGGCACCTAGTATGGTAGTTTCGCTTGGATAAAGTCGAATTTCTCAAGGGGGCAGATTTCATCGCTTATCGACCCCCCTCCCCCTACTTTATTCGCTACACTCTTGATTTATTAAAATAAGTTCTTCTTTCGATGCGGAATGTTACGCTGTGTCGTCTGGTAGTATTTTTAACTCTATGCAAAAATATGTACAGTAATAATGATTGGACATACCACCCTTAGCTCATAATTGTCAAAATTGTGATATCTTGCTGATATTATCTCACAAGGGTACCATCCAATAGAGTTTAGAACTCTACACCGATTCCCTTAGGAATAAGTCTATTGAAAGCAAAACTATTGGTATCATAAAATTGCTATTTCATTGACGATGAGTGATAGAGGTAAGCTGAAACGTCTGCTCGACTAGTCATTTAGTGAACCAGTAGAAATTTAGAACATTCAAGGAGTTTATGGAAATCTCTATACATCAATCCATACCATTTTACAAAACACAATACAATCCCATGTTTCTCGGAGTTTGCAAAAAAATAGTCACCTAAAACTTTTCAAGCAGACTATTCTTTAGACATGATTTTGTCGCATTTCGACTATTGATCATGAAGTTTCACCTAGAAAAATATAATATGCAGCAAAAATAATAACATATTTAGACTAAGCGCGTAAAACGGACTCTACCAATGATTATTTCAGTTTTTCTCATAAACTTCATTTTCCTTGAAAAAATTCACTTTTGTTCCAGCTCCGGTTCCCAAGCAAAAACGTTTTACTCGAAATCTTTCTAATGGATTATTTTCAGTTCCTAATTTTCTATACTTGATATACCAAACTTGACTTGACAAACCCACACAAGTTTCATTGAAACCCCAGAGAAACACCTAGGGATTATCCCTCGTTAGCTGAATATATAATCAGGAATTCTTGATGAGGTTCGAATTAAGTAAGAAGATGAGTTATTCGTAGTTTCCACTACGCTGCTTTTTATTTATAATTTTTCAATATTTCATTCAAAATCTTGAAAAAATCACTATGTTCGATTACGAAAGATTTTCACACTTAAGATTTATATTTTTTTTTTCGAAGAGAAAATATTATGCAATCATATATCATTAGAAAGATCGATATGAATACTCAAAGCTCATAGAAAAACATTCCGTTAAATCTCAAAATATTTGTCATCTTCAACATTCAGTTTCATGGACAGTTACCCACAAAATCTCTATCGATCTCTGATTGTAAGAAAAATCTTCAAGTTGTCACATAGAACCAGATAAATCAAGAGACTCTTACACCAGCTGATCTATACAAAAAAAGATTATTAGTGTAGCTCCTTTGGAGTTGAAATGTGGAACTCTCGTGTATCGTTCAAAATTGTTATCTTACTGTATCATTGGGAAACTAAAAACAAGTTTTTTTCAAATAATTATGAAAACATTGAAATATTGTATAGAATCTAAAGAATTTTGTATACGGTTGCTGATGTCTGCAATTGTAACGAAAGAACCGCAAGACTTGAACTTAAAACTTACATTGGCTATTTTCTTCGAGAATATACGTCAGTTCCACAAAACGAGGTATATAGGCTATAGAAGATACTCGAATTTGAAATTGAGCATCTCTTTCTTCTTTCGAATTCAGATTGAAATCAAGTAGATTATGGTGTAACTCGTTTTTACTGCAAATTGTGTTCTATTGACTATTCTATTCTTGATTTTGGTCGAAACATGATTTATCCAATATTTTAATTTCAAAGTTGTTCTATGCTACGGATTGCAGGCTCAGAAATCTTTGTTTTTCTAGATAAAGACCAAGTCTGTATGAAAATTGCTGAGAACATTATTATATTCAATTTAGAACAGAAAAAAAGAAATGCAAACCAAAAGCTCATCACACAAAAAGATAATAACATGCTCGGTGGTAACTTGTCATATATAAAGTATTTACATCGATTTGGTGTGATCCAAAACAAATGAAATGGACTATTTCTCTTTCGAATAAACAATAATAGTATTGGAAGCATTATAAACTAGACTTGGACATATAGATTCTTCGTCATTTGCAATTCATCTTTTTTGAAATCAGAAACGTTCTTAATTACTTAAATTTCTTTGTTTCAAAGACTCTACGAAATCTTTAATAGGACTTATTATCAGATCAAATCGCCTAATATGTCTCCCATCTCAGTTGTCAAATGTGTATGTTATTCGTAAAGAGCACAGAACATCCAAATAGTCAACTAACATCATTGTTTGCCAACTAAATCATAGTTACTATGATGCCTGTTGATCACCTTTTTGTTTAAAAAAGTACAAATATTCTTATACTGCGATGGTGAGATCGATGGCGCTACTGGTGGCTAGGCTATTTTCAGTGACTCTATTTCTGCTGCCGAAGTCAACTCTTCAATTTCAATGTAATGTTCATCCTCGAAACAGACGTCGAAAGAAGTATTGTCGAAATAGATAGCAGGGTGTGGCTGGGTGTGTGGGTATGGGTGTTGGCACATCTGCATACCCACACTCACACAAAACTTGACATCGCACACATTCGTGTGTGACTTTTTCAATTTTTTACTATGAACTTCAAACTTGCATTCATCTCTTTTAATTGTTTAATTCTCTTAAAATGATAAATGAAATACATTCCTTCGTTTTATATTACAACAGAAGAAAAACTTTCAGTCAAATGTCCTGTCACCTTGTAATTAAAATGATTTAGTCGAGGCAACACAGTAAATTTGCACACATTGTACATGATTTGATCTTTACATTTTTTCCCAATGTCAACTGTTCGAACTACTTCGATTAATCTAGTAAACGAACCTGCTCCGTTATTTTGAAAATACTCGAAAGTCTGAAGACTTATTTTTCTGCCTAGAAAGGAAGCAGGTGAGAACGTGAGAAAGTGCTCAGAGAGATCTGAGATTTTCAATTCTGCAACATCGCTTGTGATTCTCATGCAATGGCTTAAACCAGCATAATATTTATCTTACTTTTCTTTCTTGGATTAGTGTCAAGTTGATCGGTCAAATGTTGAATTTTTTCATCACACTTTCTTCGTTCATATAAAATTGTGTTGTTCAACTGCTCTAAATAGAAAAATATAGGGATCTGAGAATTTTATTCCTAATCGTGAATGTAGAATCTTTTTGCCATTATCAGAAACTGTATCAGCAAGGCTATATCCTTAACGAATTTCTATGAACTCCAGACATGCACTTATGTAATTAAATAATGAACTCTGCCACACTCCGACGCTGTGAACGTGTTGAGAAGTATCTGTCTGGCTCCTCTTAAAAGGAGCCTATGAATAAGGATTTCGCATCCTTGAAAAACAAGTGTGCATCATAATAAGTGTGAATTTCGGAAAAATCTAAGAATCCAGTATGAATATTTCAAGATGCTTTTATATGGGACAATAAAACGCTTGATCACACCAAGAAGAATATATTATGTTTCAGGGGCGGTGAAACGTTTCTGAATGGAGTGAGGTTCCATGGAAGTTTATCTATTATCTAAAAGGCCTTAGCGTATTGCTTTGGCATTCAGCCGAGCGTAGTTCAAGTAGTAAACCATTTTGAACTATAATATCATAAAAGAAAAGATGGGTGCTACGATTGATGTAGTTCACATATTTCTCTATGTGAATAAAATAAAAGATACCGCTAAAAAGCAGATCACTGTTGATAATGAGCTTTACTCTCGTCTCACTTTTTCATTATCTTCATCACAGTACATAAAAAACACGTGAAAAGTTCTGACCTTTTCAATAAACTAATATTTGTCTAGTGAAGCAAAGAGCAAATTTAGTACAAATTAGCCTCAACAACTCAACTCGGGCAAAGCTCATGTCTCATCCAGCCTCTGCATTCCGCCACCTATGTTAGGTCTGTGGGAAGTGATATCAAGCTCTTGCAAGAAAGATCCTGATAACATGTAAGCAAGATCATTAGAAAAGTTGCATGCATGTGAAATATACTAAAATTAATAGAAATTCACAAGGGTCTTTGAAAACTGATGCCATCTACTGACGTGAGGGCAACTCTTACTCGACTCTATGGAAGGTCGTAAGAAATAATACGAGTTTGTGGCTATGTTTGTATGTTTGCTGACATATGCACAGGGTGGTCCAAAAGTCATCGAACAGTCTTTGATTGTGAATAAATTTTAATAGGAGCAAGATAAACACGTGTGAGTTTTGCCATCAGATACAGCGATTGCCGAGATGTGTACCCATATAAGATTTTTTAGGCTTGAAAAAGATTTCAATAGTTATTTCAAAACCGACATCGTTTTCGTTGTCCATTTTCACAGATTTTCATATTAATTTTAGTTCAACTTACACCAAAATGCAGGTCGAAGAGTGCAGTGTTAGCGATAAAAGCTTCATACATTTCTAACATATTCTCCCAAACTTATACCTTGAGGATAGTGTTTTGAACTGTCAGAACTATAGTGTGCACACAACGTCCTTCGGCGTGTATTTTGATGTAAGTTGAGCTGAAATTACGATGATAATCTAAGAAAATGGACAACGAAAACAATTTCAATTTGGAAATAACTATTGAAATCTTCTTCAAGCCCAATGAATCTTATATTGGCAGACGCCTCGGGGATTGTTCTATCTGATGGCAAAAGCTGCACTCGTCTATCTTGTTTCTATTAAAATTTATTCGCAATTAAAGACTGCTCGGTGACTTTTGGACCACCCTGTATATATAAAGGTTGTTTCATTGGCTTTGAATGCTTTTAAGTTGTTTTTGTATTTTTCCATTATATAAAGTTGAATACTTATAAAGAATATATATATATTTGGAACGTCTGAACGCTTATCCAAAATTGATTATACTCAAGCGATCTCCTTATTAAAAATATGCATTATTAGAAAACATAATTAAATTTATTTTATGCAATTTTTTGTTAGAATAACAAAATAAATTCGTACATTCACTTTGAGTCATTTTTATCCTAATGATCTTATGAAGTTTGAAGCTAAAACGAAGTTTAGACGCGGCTGTTATACATAATTAAGATAAAAAATAAAATGAAAAAAAGTGAAAAACAACGTCGATAGAATTAGTGCAATAATTATACTAATAAAGTTTCTTCCTACCCATGTAAAAGAAAAGTGAACCAAAAGTCACTTTTTATCGCTTTTAATAGTAATAAAGTAAAATAAAGTAACTTTTCTTACTATTTTTCACTTTTTATAGTACTTTTTGATAATTTTTCCACTTTCTATAGTACTTTCTCATACTTTTCATACTTTCAAAAATACTTAACAGTACTTTTCAGTCAAAAAGTATGAAAAGTACTTAAAAAGGTTCACTGATAAGTACTTTGTCCTGCTTAAAACATACTATTGGAAGTATTTAATAGTTACTTTTTTGGATAAAAATTTTTACATGGGTAATTATGTTATCAATGTAGTAGAATAAATTAAAATCATAACTTAGATATTAAATTTAAACATATCTCCTATGCCTCTTCCACTTTGTATACTTGAAAAATACAAAATCTAAGTGTGCTCGAAACTTATAAAATATTATATACCTGAATCCTTGTAGAAGTCAAGGTTAGCATTAAATTCCTATTGGATATGCTCATATTGGTGGGTTAGTCGTTTCTTTATGCCAAATACTCAAATATCTGCTGATGTAGCTGAATATTGAACTGAAAGTTGAAACTTCAATTGGAATCATGTTTCAAATTTAACATGTATGACGCCTTATACGATCTATATACCCTATATAGGTCTTGTTCTGAGACAAACTCTATTGGAGTTGAAAAGGCGCAATGACTGTTGTTGGAAGCTGTATATGTGTATCAGATATCAATTAAACTTTATCTTAGTATAAATAATCTTGGCTACAGTAAGATGATGTATATACCAAATAGCAGACGCTTAAGGGCTCCTTCCTTTTTTGGACTAAAAATGTCCAAATTTTTCAGTTTTATTTTATCTGCTCTACATGTGTTTTCAAGTGCCCTCTATCTACTGGTGGTATTTTGAGAATTCAAATATAGCTCTAAATCAAAAATCAGATCGTAAAGATAAACTGATTGTCGTTTAGGAAAAAACTCGAGTTTTTTCTTTCTCGCATGGTTTTCTAGAAATCAAGTTTTTCAGAAGCAATCTTTAGAATCACACCTGTTTCTCAAGCAAAGTATACCCAATAACACTGACAAGTTTCTGTAAATATTAGAGATACTTAAGCGTGCCTACCTTTTTTATTTTGGAAAAATATTACACCGCTGAGTTTTGGCAGGTCTCATGAGTCAATTAGGGGTGTGGGTGTGGATGCCGGTGTCGTTGTGAGTGTGGATGCCGGTGTCGTTGTGAGTGTGGGTGGGTGTGGGTGTGCAGTGTGGCTCTCTTATTTTCATACGCACCCACACCCACACCCACACCTACACCCACACCCACACCCACACCCACAACCAACACACCCATCCCACACCCACACCCACACCCACACCCACCCACACCCACACCCACCCACACCCACACCCACACCCACACCCTCTTCAATCGAATTTCGTTCAATTCGTAGATCTTACGAATAATTTAGCGATTGTATCCAAATTCAATTGATAGATGCAAGAAATGATTTGATCAGTTCAGTCCATTGAAACGAATGAATTGAATTAATGAAGGTTCGTTTAAATGCACCTCTTTTTTTTGTGAATACAGTGATTACGATATGCATGTAGACGCTCGGTACTTGACCTTGCGTTGATAAGCACGTTAACAAAATGACCACTACACTCTTGACCGAAGTAGATAGAACTTTTAACTGGTTTGATAATAATATACGAAAGAAAAATAAATTTGCAGACTATTGGCGTGCTAAAAGAAAACAGCCTTAGAATGATGGAAACATAAAAGTAAAACAGAGAAACACAAGCATACTTCAGACAAAACAGTGCTGAGATATAAAAAAAACATGAAAATAACACGGCGACACATTATTTTTCTAAAGTTCTAATTCGTGAAATCGTCGTTTCGTCGAAACTGAGAGAATTTTAATTTCAGAATTCCATTGAATTGAATACACACATTTAGAAAACTTCCACCCATACAATACAAATAAATTTAAGTAAGCACATCAAATGGATCTCTTTTACCTTCGATAAGTATAGCTGTCATAGTAGAAGAAGACTATAGCGAATATCACAACAATGAATCAATCGACATATACACTATTCAATATAGGTATGTACTTATGAGAATATACTCTAAAACGAATGCCATGGCATCGATCGGATTATCATGTCTCACAATCATGATGACGACCAACACTACACATTCAAAGATATCCGCTCCCTTTAAAATAATTTTTTCTCACATCGATAGCAATCACTATTATGAGCCATCCCAACATTGAACTTGCCTATACAATAAAACATCATCTCATCGACTTGCCATCCTCTGAATATCTTCGGATGACCATTCGACCTCACAGTAATAGAAAATTAGATTTATTTACACCAAACGAAATACTTATCTGATCTCCTCATCATTTTACACAAAATAACATCACTCACAATCTAACTCGACTATTCAAATTAAAATTCAACATAGATTTACCAAAGCATCTTTATTCACAACGGCCAAAACTATCGCCATCCACTCGGCATTCGATGTCAACAGCACAACAACAAACAGGTATTCAGAGGTTGCATTCTTTCACTATTCAAAACTCCGAGACATAAAAACTTAAATATCAAGCATATCATACTAAAAATCCAAATACTTTATCTTCCTTGCTAATCAAAAAACAACAAAGAAAAAGTAGTCAACCGTTCACGAGCTCATTTCAGTTTTTCAGTAGCCCATAATAAATATGATCATTCATCATTTTGTTCGTTCTTTATTCCATTTAATCAGTTCCTTCAGATGATTACTAAGCTTCCATCCAATATAATCCCAGAAGAGATTTAGTATGGTGAGTGTCTGTGTGAAAACCCGCAGATGCGAATATGAGAGAGGTGAAGAGAGAATGAGGATCACCGTGTTATTTTGTAATGCATCAGCCAGATGTTGTGCTCCTTCGTCCCCGATTTCCTTATTTTCGAGATGTAATATAGTGAGTGTCTGTGTGAAAAAAGTGCACATGGGCATATGAAAGAGATGAAGAGAGAATGAGGGTCACCGTGTTATTTCGTAATGCATCAGCGAGATGTTGTGCTCCTTGGTCCCCGATTTCATTGTTTCGGAGATGTAATGTGGTGAGTGTCTATGTGAAAAGGTGCAGATGGAGCTATGAGAGCGATGAAGAGAGCATGAGGGTCACCGTGTTATTTCGTAATGCATCAGCGAGATGTTTCGCTCCGAGATCTCCGATTTTATTTGAATTAAGATCTAGTGTGGTGAGTGTCTGTGTGAAAAAGCGCACATGGGCATATGAAAGAGATGAAGAGCGAATGAGGGTCACCGTGTTATTTCGTAATGCATCAGCCAGATGTTGTGCACCGAGAGCTTCGATTCGATTATAGGAGAATTCTAATGTGGAGAGCGTCTGTGAAAAAGTGCACACGAGGATATGAAAGAGATGAACAGGGAATGAGGATCACCGTGTTATTTCGTAATCCATCAGCCAGATATTGTGCTCCAAGAGCTCGAATTTCATTGGCGAAGATATATAGTGCCGTGAGTGTCTGTGTGAAAAAAGTGCACATGGGCATATGAAAGAGATGAAGAGAGAATGAGCGTCACCGTGTTATTTCGTAATGCATCAGCGAGATGTTGTGCTCCTTGGTCATCGATTCCATTGTTTTGGAGATGTAATGTGGTGAGTGTCTATGTGAAAAGGTGCAGATGGAGATATGAGAGCGATGAAGAGAGCATGAGGGTCACCGTGTTATTTCGTAATGCATTAGCCAGATGTTGTGCTCCAAGAGCTCCGATTTGATTATAGGAGAGTCCTAATGTGGTAAGTGTCTGTGTGAAAAAGTACACATGGGCATATGAAAGAGATGAAGAGAGAATGAGGGTCACCGTGTTATTTCGTAATGCATCAGCCAGATGTTGTGCTCCAAGAGCTCCGATTACATTATGGGAGAGTCCTAATGTGGTAAGTGTCTGTGTGAAAAAGTGCACATGGGCATATGAAAGGGATGAAGAGAGAATGAGGGTCACCGTGTTGTTTCGTAATGCATTAGCCAGATGTTGTGCTCCAAGAGGTCCGATTTGATTATGGGAGATTTCTAATGTGGTGAGTGTCTGTGAAAAAAGTGCACGTGGGCATATGAAAGGGATGAAGAGAGAATGAGGGTCACCGTGTTATTTCGTAATGCGTCAGCCAGATGTTGTGCTTCTTGGTCCCCGATTTCATTGTGTTGGAGATGTAATATGGTGAGTGTCTGTGTGAAAAGGTGCACATGGGCATATGAAAGAGATGAAGAGAGAATGAGGGTCA
This sequence comes from Rotaria sp. Silwood2, assembly GCA_905329745.1. Lineage (NCBI taxonomy): Eukaryota > Metazoa > Rotifera > Eurotatoria > Philodinida > Philodinidae > Rotaria > Rotaria sp. Silwood2. Next base: position 1,026,871 of record CAJNSZ010000029.1, on the reverse strand, counting down.
CCGTGTTATTTCGTAATGCATTAGTCAGATGTTGTGCTCCAAAAGCTCCAATTTGATTATAGGAGAGTTCTAATGTGGTGAGTGTCTGTGTGAAACGGTACAGATGGGGATATGAGAGGGATGAAGAGAGAATGAGGGTCACCGTGTTATTTCGTAATGCATTAGCCAGATGTTCTGTACCGAGAGCTTCGATGTTAGTAAACCAGAGTTCTAATGTAGTGAGTGTCTGTGTGAAAAAGTGCACATGGGCATATGAAAGAGATGAAGAGAGAATGAGGGTCACCTTGTTATTTCGCAATGCATTAGCCAGATGTTGTGCTCCGAGAGCTCCGATGTTATTGAACCAGAGTTCTAATGTGGTGAGTGTCTGTGTGAAACGGTACAGATGGAGATATGAGAGCGATGAAGAGAGTATGAGTGTCACCGTGTTATTCCGTAATGCATCAGCCAGATGTTCTGCTCCGAGAACTGTGATTTCATTGTGTTTGAGATGTAATGTGGTGAGTGTCTGTGTGAAAAAGTGCACATGGGCATATGAAAGAGATGAAGAGAGAATGAGGGTCACCGTGTTATTTCGTAATGCATTAGCCAGATGTTGTGCTCCTTGGTCGCCGATTTCATTGTTTTGGAGATGTAATGTGGTGAGTGTCTATGTGAAAAGGTGCAGATGGAGATATGAGAGCGATGAAGAGAGAATGAGGGTCACCGTGTTATTTCGTAATGCGTCCGCCAGATGTTGTGCTCCAAGAGCTCCGATTTTATTAGAGGAGATTTCTAATGTGGTGAGTGTCTGTGAAAAAAGTGCACATGGGCATATGAAAGGGATGAAGAGAGAATGAGGGTCACCGTGTTATGTCGTAATGCATTAGCCAGATGTTGTGCTCCAAGAGCTCCGATTGGATCGCCTTGAAGATGTAATTTGGTGAGTGCCTGTGTGAAGAGGTGCAGATGGGTATATGAGAGCGATGAAGAGAGCATGAGGGTCACCGTGTTATTTCGTAATACATCAGCCAGATGATGAAAAAAATTCTTTTCTAATGTGTACATACGTATATTATATGGAGGTGGCGGTAGTTTTTATTGAATTTGAAAATAAATTTGTTTTATCCTATATGGTATATCATAAAGGACGGGGGCGTATAAGGGTCATTTTTGGGCCCTCGTCATTTTTGGTTGATTCATAGTTTACTAGGTGCGGAATTTCAGGAGAAATCGTTTGGTATCAAAATAAAGCTATTTCGGAAGAGTCTAGATGGACTTTTATTGAAAATACTAGCATATATTTTGTACCATAAATCGATCATTCATACATGGACATGTGATCCATGTAAATTTTCCTATCTTAAGATATATCGAACCGAAAATTATGTCATTCGACTAATTACTCTAGAGTCTATCTCTGGTAAAATTTTCAGCCCAAACGGTTAAAGTGTTGATGAGTAATGATGAAAATATTGTAACACATCAGCGTGAAATTCATATACTATGTTATCACTGCTGTTCACTGTTTTCTCAATATCTCCAGAAAGGAAGAAAACAACATGGATTTTTGATAGATTCTGAAAGCCCGGAAATAGGGTTTCAAAATCAAATAGTTTTTGATATTTTTAGAGGTAGTCTTTCATAAATAAGATTAGTTGACTTTTGTTTAGATACCATTTTTTGCATTTTTTGACCAGTATTTCACAGATTTCAATAAGAAAAGTATAATTTCAGTCCAAATCAATAATATATTTGGAATCAGCACAAAAGCCGGAGTCGACTTATATGTGTTTCAAAATGTTCCATCGTACTTTTTTTTCTTGAAAAATTCACCTGAGCCCCCATCAGGGTTCGGTCAAAAAATTAATTTAACGAGAAAATCATTTGAATGGTACAAAACAATTTCAAAGCTTGTGAAATGTTCTCACAAGACAAAATAACAAGCATCTGAACAATAATAAAGGTGTTTGGCTTAAATTCACTTTTTGACTGGACCCTGTGGGGGACCCCAGGTGAATTTTTTCAGGGAAAAAAAGTACGATACAAGACTTTGAAACATACATAAACCGACTCCATTTTTTGTGCTGATTCCAAATATATTATTAACTTTACCTGAAATTCTATTTTTTCCTACTGAAATCTGTGAATTACTGACCAAAAATGCAAAAAATGGTGTCTAAACAAAAGTCAACTGATCTTATCTATGAAAGGCCACCTCTAAAAATATCAAAAACTATTTGATTTTGTAACCCTATTTCCGGGCTTTCAGAATCTATCAAAAACCCATGTTGTTTTCTTCCTTTCTGGAGATATTGAGAAAACAGTGAACAGAAGTGATAACATAGTATATGATTTTCACGCTGATGTGTTACAATATTTTCATCATTACTCATCAACACTTTAACCGTTTGAGCTGAAAATTTTACCAGAGATAGACTCTAGAGTAATTAGTCGAATGACATAATTTTCGGTTCGATATATCTTAAGATAGGAAAATTTACATGGATCACATGTCCATGTATGAATGATCGATTTATGGTACAAAATATATGTTAGTATTTTCAATAAAAGTCCGTCTAGACTCTTCTGAAATAGCTTTATTTTGATACCAAACGATTCCTCGTGAAATTCTACATCTAGTAAACTATGAATCAACCAAAATTAACGAGGGCCCAAAAATGACCCGTATGCGCCCCCGTCCTTTAAATACCCGTTTATATTGATGATTATATCTCGAAAGAAAAGAAACAAAAAGATGTGTGGAGGGGAGGTTGGGTGCTAGTTCAGAGAAGATCATACCCACATCCACACCCATATCCTAATTTAAGAAAATCTGGTTTTTAGGAATCGCGTGATATTGATTCTCAACTATAAAATGTTTAACAGCAGCTAGATTTATTTATTTAATAACTATATAAATAATACAATTATTGTCGATGTTTCGATATTTCACATATCATTTTCAAGACAAATTTACAATGACGTTTTCTCAAGAAAACATGACAATATATACGAAGAAAAAGAAAAAGAATGACAATCAATAGGCAGGTGAATGCGCACCACTATTATGAGTATTATAGTCGAATATGCGCATATTCGACTATCTCCCCCCCCCCCCCTCCCATGTGGTGTATTATTTTGTCATAATTTAATTGTAGCAGTTGGTTTAGATATTTGAAGACCTTCAGGGTATATTATCAGAGGAGCAGAAGAAGTCGTTCGGTTGAGAATAGGTTTATTTTGTAGAATATGTAGAGATTCACGAACTAATAAACGAGATCTTCTGATATCTTTTGAGATAATTTTCCATTCTTTCCAATTAATCTTATGATTTGTTCCAGTATGATGTCCATAAAGGGATGATTTCTTTAATTGTTCGTCATTTTTTATCTGATGTTTATCCTCTAAGATATATCATGTTTTGCACAATAATTAATTTTTGGTTTTCCTTTATTACGATCGGATCTGCTTAAGTGTTGATCTGGTGGTGTATGGACGTCCGTTCTAGTACAAGGAGAGGATTTAATCTGTTGTGGTGCTCCATGTTCTTGGTGTCTCTTGAATGCTTCTCGAACGGTTTTTCCTACATAACTAACGTCACATTCAGAACATGATATCATGTAAACAATATTGGATTGGTAATCTTTCAGAATTTTATCTTTCTGTGGAAAAAACGTTTCTGGTGCACGAGATGGACGAGGAATTGGCTGTATGTGTAGACCAGGTCGAGTAGTCTGAGCCAATTGTGCAAGTTTCTTCGCTAGAATTTTAGTTTCATTACCAATATAAGGTAAGTCAATGAGGAGTTGCTGACTTTTTGAGTATGTATCGTCTAATTTTGCTGATTTAGATGTTGGATTTCTAGGTGTATTAGATCTTTCTAGATATTTATTGAGTGTCTTCCTAATTCGACTTTGAATGAATCTTAATGGATAATCATTATCTAATGCTAAGTTTGTGATAAATTCAAATTCTTCATTCATTGATGAATAGGTAGAGCAGATCTTAATCGCTCTGTAAATCGTTGAGTTAATGGCCGAGACTTTAAATGAATGAGGAACGTAGAAGTTTCAATTTAATAAAAGTCCAGTAAACGTAGGTTTTCTATAAATAGATGTTGAGAATGAATTTAACTCAGAGGTACTTAGTGTTCTAGTGATCGAAATATCAAGAAATGAGAGACAGTTGTCTACTTCTGGTTCTGCTGTAAATTGTATATCAATATCAAAACTATTCACAATATCTAACAACTTGTCGGTGTCAGCATTTTCTTTAATAATTACGAAGCAATCATCTACGTAACGTTTCCAATATAATATTCCATTATGATCTAATCTACGTTTTAGTTTGGATTCTAAATAATTCATATAGATATCAGCAAATAACGGCCCTAACGGACTCTCCATAGCAATCCCTTCTTTTTGGCAATAGATTTTTCCATTAAATAAAAAATGGGATTCTTCGGTTGAGAATTCTAATAAACATTTTAATTCATATCTATTTCTACAGTTATTACACCATTCGTCACGTTTTATTTCAGTATTATAAGTGCAAGTGTGCTCAGGTCCATACATCATTTCTAATATAAGTTGAATGGTACGTGCTAATGGAACTTTTGTAAACAATGAAATTACATCGAAAGATATCATTTTAATTTTTCCATTAGGAAATGTTAACTTTTGAAGTTCATCAACGAATTTAAATGTGTCGGTAACTATGGATGAACTTGCTCTTAAGTGTTTTAATTTTTTTGCTAGTAATTTGGATAACTTATAACAGAATGTGTTACACGTAGAGATGATAGGACGTAATGGGATATCTTTTTTGTGGATTTTGGGAAGTCCATAAGCGTTTCCGGGTTGAGATCCTACAGGACGAGCAAAATAATATTCAGTTTCGGTTATAAATCCTGAGTTTTTTAATTTTAATAATTTCCTCTGTAGTTTTTCTTCTTTCTGTATAGTTGGATCAGAGTCTAATTGAGTAAAGGTCTTCGTATCATTCAGGATTGTTTCCATTTTATTAATATAGTCTACCTTATCGAGAATGACGACTGCTCGACCTTTGTCGGCACTTGTAATGTATATAGAATCATCTTTCGATAAGTTTTTTAATGTTTTCATTATAGGATCAATTTCTTTCTTAAATTTCATTATAGATTTCTTAGCACGTTGTCGGAAGTTGTCGCAGTATTTCCGTAATTTGTTTGCTACAAATAGTTGCTCAGGTGTTAAATTATATATAATTTCCTCCTCTTCGTCACATTCATCGTAATCATTCTTACCGGAGCAGTGTCCAGTTAAATTTGCAAAAAAGGTTTCAATATTTGCTATGAATGATTCATCATCGAATGTCACTGCAGGATAAACAAAATCAAGTCCATTTTTTAATGCTAATAGTTCTTGCGGTGGGTGTGGGTGTGATTGTGGGTGTGTAGGTGTGGGAGTGTATCTTGTTTTTATCTATACCCACACCCACACCCTTTATTTCTCGAAACCATTTATTTGAAAGAGATTTAATTATATTGACAAATAAATCTAACAGTTATTGAAAAATTATAACTAGATGAAGAGTATTAACACAATACTCGTTTTATTTATTATTAAAAATCTTAATCAAATTCGATTGATATAAATATCAAAAAAATAATTCATTGATAATTCTTTGTTTTCTTACATTTCCTCAATTGTCTTGTATTTTTTTTTCTTCGTCTTTTTCTTCAACATTAAAAAGCCAATAGATGACAAGATATTGAGAAACGATAAAATGTCGATGAATATATCGTCGTATTCGTCTGAGATGAACTTTTTCATCAAATTGGTTTATTTTAACAGAATAATATAAATAAACATACATGTTCTAGCAGCATATATACAATCGACAGAAAAATAAAATATGTTACAATTTTTATATGAAACATTCTATGATATCATTGATGTCTACTCTTTCTTTTAATAATAAAGAAAAAATAAATGCGGAAACTTCGGATTTAAATACGAGAGTTATGTGTACTTCAAAAAGTGAATTAGACAGATGAGTCATCCTAGAATATGTGGATATCAAAATTATACTGGGAAACCTTTCCTATAAACTGTTTATTTCTGTTGACTATTGATNAAGATCTTTGCGACAGCCCGCTTCTATTCAAATGATAGAGAAAACATTTTCCTTCAATTTGGCAGTAAATCTGAATATGTCTTGATTTGAAACTTGATGTAACAAAATCAAAATTGCGGTGAGCTTAAATTAGCAATCCTCAAAACAAGAATTAGGTGAACAAAAGAAAGGTTTTGTTGAGACGCATTCAGAGTATGTCAAAAAATTATTCTCTTAACTGATAGAGCTTCTCATATGCTATAAAGTGGTGTATTTAGGTTTTTTAAAATCTGGTCAAAGAGCGACGCAACATTGTAAAAACGAAAAACAGTGATTTGAAAGTGGGCTTCTTTGGAGCATTGCAGTGTTGATCAGATATGATTTCTCAGCTATTCATCGGAAGAGTTTCTTTTCATATAATTTTGTAGAGAATTGAATGGCGCATCTTTTAGATAAAGGTTGAAGCCTGGGCAATGAAAATTGAGGGAGATATTCACGAAATACTGACACCGCCATTCTTTATGGGCCACCCGTTAGTTGGTTTCTGTTGGGATATTTAATTTTTATGGCATTGTTTAACAGAACATCATGACATTTGTTCGTTTCATTTGGAAAATCACTGATCAAATTCCCATTTGATAGTTTGCACAGAGAATGTCTTCAATAAAAGTATTTTAAGCTTAATAGATGGAATTCTTCGTTGCTCCTATCCTATAATTCATGCAAAAAATAATACTTTTTCTTGTATCCTTATGGAGGAATAGAAGGAACTTGAAAGTATAAAGCTTTCATTATAGATTGTTCTCATTGAACCCTTTTTTCTTTGTAAAGTTTGAAGTACAGATTGAATTTGAGGAAAATCACGGCGATCTGCTAGAAATAGCAGTAAAAGTCAAATATCTCAGCCAAAATAATTTAACGAAACGAACTCTTTTTAAAGTATTCAGAACTTATTAGATCCTATATGCTGCTAATGATTTTGACTCGAAAATGGATCGCTAATTGATGACGTTCTCTCATAAGTTGAAGGCAAAGTATTTCCGAATGATAATAAGGATCTACATTAGTAAGTTTTGACTAGTCATGATCTTTGGAGCTGATTTTTTGGATAAATTCTGCTTTTCTTCCGGTAATCATCTTTTTCAGGAGAAAAAACAATAAATGTTGAGAATTCATCTCAATAAAAATACTTAGAAATTGGATAAATGTTATTTTTTTATATTGCCCATTTCCAGAAATGAATGAACTCCATCAAGTTTGAACCTTTAAAACTGTTGAAGCTTTAGGCTCCTACATCAAATATAATTCATAATACGAAAATATTATAACATTTTTTTTTATGAGATATCTACGGATACATATTGAGGATAGAGAGTCTCATACGACAAATCATACGCAAAAGAGTAGCAGGTGAAGACACGCATATTGCGTTGGTGAATTAGGGCAACTCCAGCAGTATTGAACGTGAAATTTGAATTCAATTATTCAACACCTTTCTAGATATTCAACTATATAATAATAGAATAATTAAAGTGAAAATAAGCAACTATTCAACTATTCAATAGTGTAATAATTGAAATAATGGTATTCAACTATCCAATTACTGAACAATTGAAGTAAAAATATTCAATTAATCAACTATTGTTTCGCCCCACTCACATCGAGAGACATGTATGTGTGTTTCCGTGTCATTCAAATAATGAATAATTGAATATCTTTATTTCAATTATTAAATAGCTGAATAGTTGAATCCAAATTTCAGATTTAACAAGTATGTGCAACTAATACTGCAATGAATGCTACGCAATTAGAGAAGATATTAATTAAACTCGGCGTAATGTCATGCAAAACATCATATTCTTTATTGTACAAGACTTCGGTTAATTCTACTTAAGAATTCACTTTTTTTTAGACAAGGCTTATAAGCTAAAGAATCTTCTGATGTCAACCAATCGTTTCATTCGTCTTTTCTTAGAGAAACTTTTTTATGAACATACAAAATATTAAGTAGTTACATGTCATTCACAGTATCTAAAAGTTATCATCAGTATCAAGATTCACACTCATTTAGAATTCTTTTAGGTCATTTTGTTTTTTCTGAATCAAGGAAAATACTTGCATCCATAGTGAGTTTATACAGCTGTTTGGAGTTTAACATATCCTCAAAGAGAGTTTTCTTTGTTGTATCCTGCAAATTGCAAAACATTATCTCTCAGTTATCCTAGTTTTTATGACGCAGACGCAGAACACCAAAAAGTTCGTCCTAACAGGATACATCTTGCAAGATGATCTTTTCATTGCATTTTTTAACAAAGATGAAAACTTCTTTGCATATCCAGTACGATGACAAATGTCATAGGCGTACTAGTCATACAAAAATCATTTATAATATAATCATGTTAATAAATCTTATCACATGTTTTCCAGTAGAAATGGAATGAAAATTAAAAAAAGACATGGTATTCATAATGTGAATAAAACAAATAGTCAAACCAACACAAAGATACAAAAATTATAATGTGATCAATATAAATAGATAGCCAACAATAAAGTATAAATTGTCTTTTTTATTGTTTTTCTTAAAATTCTCGTATGAACGAATAAATGATATGTTATTAATTTGACTTGGCGATGAACGTTCATCGTTGAATAAATGTCAATCTAGCTGAGCTAAGAATAATCTTTTCGTAAAAGTATTAGTTGCTGGTATGGCATTTACTCTCCTGGTTACTGTTGATAATAATGCACAAGCTTGACGAGTTCTAATACTAGAATGAAACTTCATTGGATCACCATTAGTTATCTGACTTAGCTGTGCTGCAGTTCCTACGTTCTGTGGTGTTCTCTGATGTGAATACTAAACAGTCAGTGATTCATGATTTTGATCACCTTGAACATAGAAAATAGATCAGACCATGAAAATAGGCTATATAAATATTGTTAAAATTAGCTGCTTTTCTATTTTTCTTCTTGTAGTCAAATCGTCTCTCGAGTCTTTATATCTTCATCATAAACCAGTAACAATGTCATATGTTATATTTATTTTATCAAATGGAGTCTATATGGTGATACCCAGATAAAGAATATGTGATAGCCTTAAAGTTGCTCGTGTTAGGGTTAAATTTGCTTCTGCTATGACATCACCATACGAATTTAATATGTTTTTATCCTATAACGAAAAATGATTCATGACTCTAAACATCGGAACATGTTAGATCTTACCTATTTATACAGGGTGTGCATGAGTCAATACGGTTGTGGGTGTGCATCTTTCCTCAGCTACACCCCCATCATGCTCTCGACTTTGTTACAGTGACAACTGATTAGTCAATTTATCGATTTATTTTTAACGAGCTTTATTTTTCTCATAACCGTTAATTTCAATCTTTTGTAAAGATCACCCAAATATTTATCATCATTACATTAAAAAGCAATTATTTCAACATATTGTCAATCAGCGAACAAATAAAATATTTACGAGTTCTAAACAGCTTTTTTTGTACATTTTGACAAATAATGTCATGTTATTGACTTTTTTCCTATTTATTACAACAGATGGACTACTAGACATATATAAGGAACAAGGGGGAATGTTCATAGAAAGAAATATTCCATAGATGATGATAGACGAGAGGAGAAAATCACCTCTCGAATATCAATAAGAGAAAAAATTCATAACACGTATCAAACAGTAACCCAAAATAACATGAATGACAATAGAATGACTGACAAGGAACAAAGTACAAAACAGAAAAGAATATACTATAATGCGACTCAGCAATCTATTAAGATCAAAAGAGGTTTCGTATAAGTAATCCCATACAGCATCTTTTCTTAGAGTGTACAAAGTAGTTTTGATCTTAACATACAACATCTGATTATTTGTTGTTTCAAGAATGGTGATCAAAACACTGGCAAAAAATAATTTCAAGGTGTCGATTAACAATGTTCCGAATTCGTTTCATTGTTGAGATCAACTTTCGACGAAATGTTTTCGAAGCTAATGTGTATACTATAAATGTTACCTAAAAATTAATGGAACAAAAAAATGAGAAACCTATAGAAGCAAAAATACAGACTGCAGCATATGTTGAAAGAAGATTTAATCCGATTCCGTTCCAAAATAACATAATTTGATTCTGATTAAAAGTGATAGTCTTTTGCTGAAAGATATGCAATGCGTAAAATGGAAAAGTTGACCATGTTAAGTTGAGTACAAAAAAAATAGCGACTTGTAGAAGAGCTAATCGAATAAACTGTCGTTGTCGTTTTTGGTGATGCTTAGAAGCATGGGAAATGACGTACACTGTACGTTGCGTATCTGTGTGAAACGGATACGGATGAACTTGCCGAACAGCTGATGACCGAACATTGAATAAAGTAAGAGCACTGAAAACAATCATGAGAACCTAGAAATAAACAAATATTTAAATTAATTTCATAAGATGTATACATAATTTACGAGCGGCAAAATTGATGTGATAATACTATAAATGGAATAGAAAAGTTCATAGATGGGGTATGCATTTGTTATGCATCCAAATGGAGTAGTGTCATAACCGATCAAACTGTGAATGTTGAACATTGACCAGAAGAGTAAGCTGCCAGTGATTATTATTCGTGTTCTCCTTAATGAACTCTGTTGACGAAGTCGTGCACTAGATGATGTGACCATCCAACGATCAATTGCAATTAAACATGCAAAATGACGAGATAGAATTACACTCAGTTCGAAAAAATATCCATGTAGTTTACAAAAGAAACGATTCGCTTTCATTATGTCATCACCAACAGCCGCGCCTGAGATTTGTGTAAGACCGATTACATATAATGTGAGAAGATTATTTAAAGATAAGCAGACAAGGTAACATGAGCAGATATTGGTTTTGAGACTATGACAACGAAAAACGATAACATTCGCAATATTGGTCAAATTACCAAAAGCAAAAATGAATGGAAGTTCATAGCGAGCGAGATTCACTTGAATTTGATTAAGTAAGATCATCAATGATGATGCCATTTCTTGTCGAAATTGAAAGAGTATAAAAGAATATTCGACTTATATGTCACGGTAATCTTTTTCTTTGACAATATACGCAAGATTGCTTATTAACAGTAGCCAGCAACAAAAATCTAAAACAGTTTTTTTTCTTTTATACCAGTATGCGATCCAATGAATAGATCATGATCATTATATGAAATCAACTTAATTGAGAAAAAAAATGCTGCATTAGCATCAGTTGGAAAATATTTCTCACTGGCACTCGAAGACCTCCTACATGCTAAAAGTTCTTTTTCAGAGAGAATTTGCATAGGAGCGATCAATCTTCTTGTACATTTAACGGAGAAAGTTTTTGAATTTTGATTCAAGTATCTTAAACGCAAGACCTATATGATTACATCCTAAATCCAAAGTATTAGCTCGTTGAGTGATCCTGTGAAGTATAAAAGAAGATGAATTGTAACTATTTCTGGATAGAACTAAAGGAAATTGCAAGTTTTTGCGCGTTTTGTATTTCATGGTTTTCTTAGCAGCAACTTGACGGATAAAACCGTTTAAGAGAGTATTGATGTGGGTATGGTGTGCGAATCTCCCTATCACCCACAAACACATCTTGTCATTGCATAGGAACGGATGAAAATGAAATTCATATGTCTTTTTTGTTCACTGAATATTTGTTTAAGTTTTTTTCCTAATTGACCTATCACTTCAACTGAAAACTACTTGTACGTCAAGAGAAAGATAGTTTCTACTAAATATTGTCTCATTTTGACGCAAAAGAAGTTCGAGAGGATCTTGGATGATTATCTAAGCAAAGAGTTTCGAGGATCTTGGATGATTATCTAAGCAAAGAGTTTCGAGTATCTTGCTCATACAATCACCTAATTCATTATATTACTTTAGATTTATGCATAAAATGTAGCAGTCAACAGGTGTCACATCTGCAGTAGTGAAAAATTCAAAGCATGAAGTATGTATTTGGTCAGAGAGAAAAAAAAATCGAATTTCATTACTTTTAACGATTTCTTATGTGACGATGTCAATATCTTCATAAAAACAAGATTCATTCGTGGTTGTGTTCGAATGAGAGCAGCAAGCTTATTGATATGACACTTTTTCTGTCTCTTTGTCTTATTTGTTCACTTAAGTAATTTTTTGTGTTCCAATTAGACTATTAAAAGTACTTGAACGAAAACTAAAAATCAAACGTTGAATTTATTATCGAAGAAGATCGTCTTCTCTCTATTGGTCTACACTCTTATTCAAAAAAGTATTCATAGACAAGAAATCTGTCAGGAAAAAATATTTCGAAGCCGAAACAGGGAGATGCTAAAGGAGCGACTAGGAAATCCTGCGCGATGAACGATGTAACACCTTCTGCTATTTAAAACACTCACTTTGTACAAGGATGTATCGCCGTCTAAGAAAGAGAATCAGATGAGTTGAGGAGCATCAGGACACCGTGGAACATTTCTGACAATCTTGTGCACGCTTTATTTCTGTTGAGTACTTCTTGTATGAATAAGCTGAAAAGGGTTCGTGTCGTTAGCTGATTGCTGCCAGGATATATACTACATTTGTACAGGATTTTCTAAGTCAATACCAATGTCTCCCTCAGAAACGCAAGAAAAACTCAGTTTTGAATTTCAACTTGGACTTTTGCACAGAGACAAGTGTTAATGAGAATATTTTATTGTTAAGGTGTCAAGTCTTTTGATTTACTCCTATCCCGAAATAAGAACATCGAATCTATCGGTATATATAAGCACTGTAAACAACAAGCTTTTATCATAGCTATATGATTCGATAGAGGCAAATCAAAAGACCTGAAACTTTCACAATAAACTACTCTCGTTTAAGACTTGTCTCTGTGCATAGATTCAAGTGAAAGCTCAAGAATGAGGTTTAATTTTGTTTTCAAGGAAGACTATGGCATTGAATTCAGAAAACCGTAATAATGCAGTAAGTTGGTAACAATAAGCTCAAAAGACAAACTCTTTGTCAAAGTGTCCATATGCACATAATCTCAACTAGATCTAACAATTTTTGTGATAAATTCTGGTTTTATGAACGACCGGTGTTCTTTATTGCATCGATAATACAAATGATTTTGTTTGTGTCACTTCGAGTTCTACCGTTGCACTAATAAGTTGCTATTACTAATTTACGTTAAGGAATATTTTAATTCAAAGAGCAATTACTTACATTATTCTACATGAATAAAACATTTTAAAAAGGATTCTGATGTGGCATTCGGTTCCTCATAGTTGAACAAAAACATAATCGGAAAAGAAAGAAATCAAATAATAAAAAATAATATTCATATATAGAAGGTCACTCTGTGAATTGAGTTTTTCTATGAAACCACTTCACACATAATCGTCTTTGTTAATAAATTAAATATTTATGGCAGGGGAAGAAATCGAAATTGTAATCTAGGATTGAATAACTCTTTTAAAGATGAATCCATAATAACAGCATTCTGATTGAAAAATTACTTGACCTGAAAACATCTGTAGCTATGTATATTATCAAAAAAATCTTTTGAAATGAATGCATACTAATGCAAAGGTCAATTCGATTGTCTTCTCATAATTGCTCAATCCTATGTAACTTCCTTATGTACTCAAAACATGGCTGCGAAAGAAACCTTAAATTTGAATTCAATTATTAAAGACCTTTTCAGATATTCAACTACTCAACTATTGTTTCCGCGGCATCTACATCAAGAAATATGTATGCGTTTCTGTGTCACTCAACTATTGAATACTTGAATATCTTTACTTCAATTATTAAATAGGTGAATAGTTAAATCCAATTTTCAGGTTTGACAAGCACAAGCATCTGATACTGCAACGGATGTTATGTAATTAGCGACATTATTGATTAAGCCTATCACAATGTCATGCAAAAAATTTAAAGTAGTCATATTCCATTCATAGTATCTAAAAGTTATCATCAGTGTGAAAGTACAAATTTATTTAGATTTCTTCTGGATCATTTTGTTTTTTGAATAGATGAAAATACTTGTGTCCATGGTGAGCTTATACAACTATTTGGAGTTTATAATATTCCCATCGTTTCTTCAAATCGTCATGTTATGAGAATTCTATTTTGTTTTTGTCGACGAGAATATATTTGTTTTCAGTAAAATTATCAAATTATTTAATTTGAAATTTTAGAGGAAATATTTTTTTCCGAGTGACTTTTTACTTTTTTTTAAAAATTAATATCATCTTCTAGAGATAAATTTACTTGTTTATTCATTTTATCATTAATTAGAAAATGCATACATGCATTTGAATCGCCTATTTTCAATTCATGGTTAGTTGCAGCAATATGTCAACGCATTGTTTCCTTTAATTCAAAAATTATGTGTGTTTCAGTTTGACACATCATGATATGAGAATATTTACTAATTAAATTTTTATGTATAGATGATATTTCAATTAGCATTAGTGATATTAAATTAATATGCATATGAAATGATAATAAATATTGATGTTCTTTCATATCATAGTCATTTGTCATATGAATATCTTGTCCTAATAATTTTTTTATACGATTTCCTGATTGTAATATTAATTAATGTTTGATTTGCTTCATGTATTGTATCAAAACGAAATGAACATAAACTTAGCTGAAGTATTGTTAAAGAAGAAATAGATAAATACGACATAAATGTTTTGATTAAATAATTTTATTATTTTTATGAGATTTTGATTCGAAATAAAATTTTAATCTATTATTAATTTAACAAAATACGAAATTCATCTTTTAGTCCTTCGATGATGATCAATATTTTGTACAATTTCTCTAAATTCTTCATTCATTTTAAGAATAATTGTTGTTATATCGTCATGAATATGATACAATATCAATTTCTCCTATGTGATAAAGATAGAGATGCATATAAAAATTCGAGGAAATGATGTATAGTCAGTTTTACCCGAAAAATTCCAGAAAGTGGAAACACAAAAACAATATTCAAATCCAGCAGCTAGGTTTCCTCGTTTCTGACGAGAAAAACCGATGGCTATAAGTAGAATCGATCTTCAGATACGATCATCATAATACTACTTCCAAATTTTTACTATTTCTCGACAGGAAAACGACATCATTTTTGGAGGTTAGTGCTACTAGTGCTTCGATATAATCGAGGATACCAAAAAAAAAAAAAAGGTAAAGAAATGAGAAGAAAACAAGATATTTTTTCTTTTACCGTATCTATGTATCAGGTGTTAATTATTCGTTGTCTTTTTAATGATAATCGAAATTAATTGAAATTCGTATTAACAAAGTTTCAATATCAATTTAAATGTTTGAATTTCGTTTTTAACAGCTATTGTTCAACATTATTTAAGTATTTTAATAGATCATAATAGTTTGTATAGCATGTTTACCACACATAGAAAGAAATTCATTCAATTTTGGACTCGAAATTGAACAAAAAATAATAAATCTTTAAAGAATACTAGATGTGCGAAATTATTATCAGTCTCATTCGAAAAGTAAAAATACAGAAGTAAGGATGATTATCATTATGTATCAACTATTAATGTATCAGCAATTGACCTAGAGAATGATGTCTTATCTAAGAAAATCGACTATTTCCCAAGATTTGAGATTTGACTACTTATATTATAACTTATGTACTAAATTTAAACATCTGCATATGTCTGAAATAGATTGATATTCAACGCCCTCTTTTCTATTGCAGAGGTCAGTTGTAATTTTAATACGATGGTGAATGACATACGTGCGTCGTTTATCTCAACTAAGAATGTGATCTTTGGAATTTCAATTAGTTTCTTCAGTAAGATGTGGTCGGATCTAACAGATAATTCTAAAACTTTCCTTATTTCAATTCCGTTCACTATAGTCATTATTAGATTAATATGGAGAATAGTAAAAAGATATCCTTCCACTATTATTATGCAAGCAACAGAAGAAAATAAATTTCTAATTAATCAATGTCCATCATTTTCTGAATATCGTCCAACACCTTGGATATTCAATGGACATTTAATGACAATATTTGGTGTTCTTCTTCGTTCATTACCACAAATATCATTTGAACGTATTCTTCTTACAGTTGATAATACTGGTGGAACAATTGCAATGGATTGGCATACACGTCCATATTATCGTCAACCTATTTTATTAATTCTACATGGACTTACAGGTGGTTCTCATGATGGATATGTTCGTTGGATGATTTTATCTGCTAGTTCAAAACTTGATTTATGTTGTGTTGTAGCACATGCACGTGGATGTGGTCAATCAAAATTAACGTCACCACAATCATTTTGTGCTGCAAATACAAATGATTTACGTGCATCCATAAAATACATTCGTTCTATTGTTGGAGAAGAAACTCCAATTTTTGCTGTTGGTTATTCATTAGGTGCTAGTATTCTAACTAAATTTCTTGGTGAAGAAAGTAATCAATGTTCATTACAAGGTGCTATTGTTTGTTGTGCAAGTTTTGATATGCATTTAAGTACAAATAATCTCGAACAATGGTTTAATATACGTATGTATAATCGTCGTTTAACAAGTAATCTTATACGATATTTACGACAACATGAAGAACATTTTTCAAATTCGAATTCAAAATTTGATCTTAATCTTAATCATGCTTATCAATCAAAAACAATACGTGATTTTGATAAACATGTTATTGTACCAATATATGGTTTTCGAGATGTTGAACATTATTATACTGAAGCTTCACCAAATAAATGGTTAAAATATATTCGTATACCAACACTTGTTTTGAGTGCTATTGATGATCCAATATGTCCTGTTGATGGTTTACCGAATGATGATATTTTACAAAATTCATATATTATTGCAATAAAAACTTTACAAGGTGGACATGTTAGTTATCTTCAAGGTTGGTGGCCAAAATCATTTTCATATGATAATATTGTTGTTGTTGATTATATTAAAGCAAGACTTAAACAAATGAATTATCAATGGGAAAAAGAAATTGATAAACGATTAACAATTGATATTAGTATTTTCAAGCAATGATAATCAAGATTAACTATTTGTTTTTTGTTTATATTTTTATAAGTTATTTTTGAAGCAAATTAAATAGTTATACATGACAAAAAAACTATGATTGATCATTAACATATAGTATGAAGGACATACTATTTATAAGATAGTCATTTTAAAAAATTATTGTAATATAGGAGTGATCAAAAAGAATAAATTTAATCGTCTCTAATTTTATAATATAGCATAGAAATCCTTAAATAGAGTTACTATCTCATTGTATTAGCAACTATATTCACTAGTCTTTGAATTAATCGATGCTTTGGCGTTGATTTCTTGTTTTCGAACTTCATTTTTTTTTTGGTGCATCTTCAAATACAACTGTATATGGATTGTTGGAAGATTCGTATGAAAAACGATCAATGTTCTATGCAAATGTTGGGTCACTTAAACGATTATTTGATAGTTTTCTTTTTTTTAATATGAATTGGCATATTTTAAAAACTGATATCAGATAAATTATATGATTATCATGTGTTTCACTCACATAATCTGTTATTAATCTATGCTAAGAAGATATTACAATTGTTTGATCAATGGGTTTAATAAGAATGTTACTAATTGCTCTACTATTAATTTATTTAAATAAAAAAATATATAGAACATGTAGGTTTGATTCGAAATGTCTTTTAATAAAAGACTTTTATTTTTGTGTGCATTTTGAAAGAAAGAAAAATGAAGTTATTTTAGTTGTTAGATTTCTTTTTTGGCTTTGACATTGATACCAGCNGGCGCTCACACACCGCCGCCCCCACCACACCCGCACCCCCCCACCCACCCCCACACCCCTCCCCACCCCCACATCCACACCCACACACCCACACACCCACACACACCTTCACACCTACCACACCCGCACACCCACACCCATACCCACACCGACACCCACCCACACCCACACCCACACCCACCCACCCACACCCACACCCCACACACACCCACACCCTCGTCCAGTTCAGGAGACAACACAGATAATTCGAAAGGTGTAATATCCGATCCAGTTCAAATTACAAGTGAAAACAAAAAATGTAATTCTGGTGAAACTGAAGAATCGTCGAATGAGAAATAAAAACATAAGATCAACGAAATTTAGCATTCGTTTCATTAAAAACCTTCGCTTATCCCTAAGTTTTCTTCTTTTTGCTATGGTGACGGTATTATAGATCCATATTTTTTTTTCAGACATCGCTCTCCAAAAAAATTTATATTCTTGGTGGAAAATCTTAAAACTTTTAGCGTTGGTACATTCACTGAGACGACTGAAATGTTACTTTTTTGTTGAATAGCTCGCATATCTGTAACATCTCAATAGAGTTAAGAAGATATTCCTTTTTCAATTGCTTGTGAAACAAAGTTCCACATCACCTTATATCGAAACAGTGAGATTCTCTTCGCTATATCTCTTCAAAAAGCAAGAAATTCATTCTTTAGGTATTTTCTAGAGAAAATTCTATTGAAGAACTATTTTTAAATCAAAATTTTTAATATAAATAGCTGATGCATCAAAAATTCTATAGTTAATGTTAATCACGTAGTCACTCATCTAACTCGCATTTCTTTTAGTAATGAACGACATTTACCATATTATATCTCTTTAATAATCATTTGATTTCGAATAATCCTTGAAGCCTCACAAAATAATAGACTTCCTCATCAAAATATAGGCCATGATTGATAGCATCCATGGTGAAAGAAATTTGTTTCAACTCTGATGGTTGTTGAAAAAAATAAGAATTTGGAGAAAAGTGTTGTAAAATTCTTCTTCACATAAAAAGTGCCTATAATGTTTAAAATAGTGTATCCATTTGAGTTCAAATTTCAAGTTTTTTCCCAAGTTTATTGGTTATACTTATTGTAAAAGTATCATTTAAATCAGTGACATTCATTGAGCAACAAGGATGTTTATGTAGATATCAAGTGAACATACCGACACTCACACTTAGAAAAATAAAACACGACACTAATAAAGAACGATAGCCAACGGCGTGAATCAGAAAGAAAAAAGTTTGTATCACAGTCATACCAAAATCAAATTACTATGCTTGTATACATTGATACTCAGCAGTTAAATAAAACTCCATTAAGTGGGTGTGAGTATAGGCTAAGATAAGATGAACTTACATCTACAGCCACAACCTCAATCTCAAAACTCGCTTGAACGAATTGATAAGACGAAATAACCAAGAAAAAAAAACACAGTGAAGATCGGTTTCAAAGATGAGTTGATGGAGAACTAAAGTTTTCAATTGAGGTCATAATATGCTTTTTTTCTCATGGTTTCTTTCTTATTTGAAAATAGCAATAAAATCCTATCATTTTCAATTTGAAATGTTCGTTTTTCTAAATTGACAGATGACAGATATAGAAATGTTTTTTTTTCTACATCTTGATGTATAGATAATTGCAGTTAAAAGAGATGGAGTAGTTTTAAATTTTTGATGATTATTGTATATGAGTGAAATTTGGTTCGCAAGATGGCATTAGCATCTGATAATTTTGCGTGATATTTTGTTTGTGTAAGTTTCATAAAAGTAGGGTAGGTATGGATGCAGGAAGTAGTGTTCGTCTCACACCCACAACCACATCCCAAGTTCACACCGTTCTCTTTACAGTTTTGAAATGATGAGATCGTATCGATCCTTTTATAATGGTCGTGATTTACTCTCGATGACATCAATGCCTGTATGGACTTCTCTTGTGGATACATTTAGTAGATCATCATGGTTCACTGTGATCGTCGGAAAGTGATTTTACGACCTCACATACGATGTTTTTCGTTGCAGATCGATTGCTGCCCTCTCCCCTGCTCGTTGGACAGAAATACAAATAGAAAAACAGAATTATTTTCGACAGATATTCTTGTTTTATTCAAATCATGAAGTCATTTTCATTATTTTGAGCAGTGAGCGAAGTTTGGACGGCCTCGAAACTATACCAACATCAGTGATGTTCTTTTTACACTGATATGGTTCAAAATCTTGATAGGCCGGTAGTTTTGGAAGATCAACCAAGATTATGTTATCACCATTATCATAAAAAAGAGTTTTCGAAGTCGAATTGTAGAAAGTTTGCCAATCAGCAATGGATTGTGTTGTCCATTGACGATTTGTTAACCATTGGACAATGCTTTGGTAATCCAAAGGTCTATGAAAACAGAAACATATCATGCAGACAGATAAATGAAAGCTTCACTAACATTGAATTATTTGTCACTTGTGCCCATGCTTCCTTCGAATTGGTCATCGAACAAAGGTGTAAATTATTCATACGCGGATAGTAAGTAAACATGTGTAAACACATTTCGTTTCTCGTTGCTTCCCCACCCTAGATTATTACTGTGATTAGTTTTTGCAAATTTCATGAACGACTACTCACCAAAGTGACAACACTCTTATTGGTTGTACTGTAGATACATCGTGTTGCTAATTCATCACCCTAGAATTATCTTCATTGTTGAACAACAAAGACAAGATTGAATAATACAAACCGGATATAATGTAATCGGTTGAGGTAAACGATTCTGAAATTGATAATTGAAAGTATAGGCATCACCATTGAAGAGATATTGAACTGCTTTTTTATTTCGAATGATCTTTGTCCAGACACTGCAACCTAGAAACGAAAATATTGCCTCTCGTAAAAAGAATAACCCCCCAGGTCGAAAAATCTGACACAGGATCTGATGAAGTACATACAAGATCTTGAAATATGGACGAAATCTTACAAGAATCATACAAAAAATCGTAGTTCCTGCGATCTTAGATCAATTCGTACAATCAGATTCTTGAAAGATCTTACACATTAATAAGATCTTTTAAGAATCTGATTGTGCGAATTGATCTAAGATCGCAGGAACTACGATTTTTTGTATGATTTTCGTATGACCGTACAGGATCATATAAGATCAGATCCAAGATCTTGTCAGATCTTACTATCTGATTGCTCGACCTGGGCCGTTAAGTACCTTGAAGATGAGTATGTGGAAATGCTGCAACCACAGTAATGCCCGTCGGTGGAATATTCTAGCGATAGAAGGGATCAAATTGAGCTGAATAAAATCATAAATTACTCACTTGAGTGACCAGAGCAGGACAATAAGAATCGATGACTAAACGATCATCATAGGGTGGAATGGCAATAGCAGTGGCATCTGAATCTTGACCCACTGTCAGATAACCGATGTCATATTGACGAAGTTCATTGCCCAGATAGAATCATATACCAGAACTATCCGTACGATCTAATTCATTAAACGATCGCATTTTTTCAATCTCAATCAGATCCATTGTCTTACTTGACATTTGATGTATATTATTATAGTGCATTTGAACCACATAATATTTGATTTCAAAATCACCTCCAACAGGATATCCAGCTACGTCAGGAAACTCATTGATCTATTATCGAAAAAAGGATTCTTTGTTTCCCTAAGAAATTTTTTCTTTCGATTCGAAACTAACATAATCTCCACCAACAGCCCATCCAGTGGCGATATTGGATGTGCAAGGTATAAGAACTTCGCCAAGATCGTCACATATACCAGAAGGCAAATTTTCATCATCGAAGATAGCTGATGGATTGCATTCATACATCAACATATGATGAACAATATCGATATTGGCTGGATCAATGATAGCTTTATGCTAAAACACAACGTAGTTTAGGCATCGAGTGAGATAAAAGAATCGATCTTTCTCACAGCAATGGCATGCCTTCGTTTAGGAAACTTAGCCGGTACTTTGTAGACCGTACAGTGATAGGTCGTCTCATTCGATGGTACTGAATACTGAAAAACATCAATGCAGAACATTGTTACAATCGTCCTCAGTACAAACTATATGATTTACATTGTGCAATTGAAAATCAAAATAGTCGAGGTCAGCAAATTTGCTCTCTGGTGGTGGATTTGCATATGATTGCAGTGGAATTGCTCGAGTATATCGACGATCGCCATGATATTTAATAGTCGCTTTTCCATCAATTATAACAGGATCTTCGAGACTGTAGGCATAGATCAGAATGTTGGTTCCGGACTATGTAACAAAATTTTATTTTCGACACGTACTAACAGAAGCATACTTTAATGGGATAGTCCATGATATCACAAGTGTCTAACAGTCGTTTGAACTGAATGGCTGTCCATCCGTTCACTTCGTGACCTTGCAATCCGAACCAATCTTGTGTTGTATTATCTACCATTGGCTGGTAAAATCCGTATGCATATCGATCCTATTGATCAAATGATAAATGAGAGAATGAAAGAAGAAGAATATATACTTCAAAATGCAGTTGACCTGATTGATCGATCCATCCCAAACCGATATCAGCACCAATCATACCACCAGCTATGTATGAGAGATGAGAGAGATTAGAATGAAAATGAAAGTGATTATACCGGGGCTGATGCCAAGTGCAATCCAGCCAGTTGTTTTGATGTGAAATTCAAAAGTGATTTCCTTTCGAAGATCATCGATCGACCACCAAAGATCGGCAAGATCAGGTAGCAGTTCCGTGGCATAAGTGTAATTGGTATATGGTGGAATTGGACTGCTGATAGCACTAAGGTGCTGTACAAGATTCACTGATAAAATGACAAAAGAAAGAAGGGAAAACCACATGATGTATATTTAATATTTCAGTTGAATAATAATCTCGATTTTTGGTTTATCTACTGGTAAAGGTGCAGTATATATATATATATATATGAATGAGCCATTTCAAAATACTTGTTTTGATGACGCTGTGAAAGAATTAACCAATGGACTTTCGGTCTTTTCTCACTTTGTTCCATGAGTTTGGTTGCTGAAAGCTTGCTAGAATGAGTAATGCTGAATTGCAACATGGACTGATATGAAAATTTCTTATCTATTTTCATGACTACTTATCAGATGAGTATGAATATTGAATCATCACATACGGTGTGTAAATATTATTTTGCAAGATCAACTCTAACATCAAATTCTATGTGTCATCTAGGCAGCAGTACTATCTCTGTAATATTTTCCAGGCTAAAAATGAGGTTGGAAGTCAAAGATGATAAGAATGATTCACAATATGCGTCTCAAATTACGTTGATCATCATGTTTGGATTTCATAGACAAAGTTTGTTGGAGATGAAGCATTATTTTATATCAGAGATGAATTCAACAGAATTACCGGGTGATCCAGAAGTTTTGCAACATTTTGTCTTTTGCATATATCTCAGTACAGACAAAAGATAAAATGTTGAATTTAATTTTGAAAGATGTGTGTTTCAATTCTCTACAAACTGGTATTTAGCTTAATTTAAAATAATAGAACTGAATGTTTTTATGGGTCAAATAGTGTGATGGTATGAATTATATTTAGTTCCCATCCATTCTTTTATTAAATTATTTTTGTCTGTACGAACGAGTGTTTTGTTCTAGACATAAGTTATTGTCAGATAGCTCTTGGAATCTTCAGCCGATTGCGTACAGATTTAACATTCATTCTTTCTATTAGACAGAATTTTTCTCAAAGCAATATTTTGTGAATCGTCAAATTCCCTATCCACACTTCCTTGCTAGAAAAACGTCTGAAAAGACGCGTCCTGTGATCAAACCGAGCTCGCTTTTATAAAGCTCTGTCACAAACGGACTTCTCTTTCTACTTGAAGTTAGAAAAACGGTCAGTAAAACAAGTCAATTGAAAGAAGAAACTGGAAGTTGTCAAGAATGCTACTTTTGCAGTAGCATATCTGGCAAACTATTTTTTTTAGGCCCAAAATAGATTCTAATCGAACGCAGATGAATTACTCTAAAAAAAGCATTGATATGTGATAGCATTGTTAATAATTAGATTCTTTAGGCATCTGTTTATAACATGAGAAAGTTAGAAAATGTGTCATTAGAAATGGTGCGGGAAGTTGATGCAAATCATACCATCACACTAATTGACCCATAAAAAACATTCATTTCTATTATTTTAAATTAAGCTAAATACCAGTTTGTAGGGAATTAAAAAGCACATCTTTCAAAATTAAATTCAAGACTATCTTTTGTCTGTACTGAGATATATGCAAAAGACAAAATGTTGCAAAACTTCTGGATCATCCGGTATATGTATCAATACAGAAGTCTAGTTCGTTTTTTGTCTATCGTAAACTGGTGATTTTGAGTCACTGGGAAGCTCCGCGAACTGTTTTTCGGCGCTCCAGGTTGACTCATGTCTCTTTGCTTGTTTTTGTGTGCTACATCTTGTGTGTGAGTGGGTGTGGGTGGCGTGTGGATGTGGATGTGGATGGCGTGTGTGTGCAAGGAAGAAAGTTCAGGCACCCAGCACCTGCTCAGCACCTACCAGCACATATACCGCATTTCACTATGAGCATCTACGGCACCTTCAACCACTCTCCCATTATCTTAAGTCCTTTTTCAGCACCTTGTAATAAAATTTAAAGGACAGCGCCTAAACACTAAATTTTATCACAAGGTGCTGAAAAAGCACTTAAGATAATGGAAGAGTAGTTGAAGGTGCCGTAGGTGCTCATAGTGAAATGCGGTTTAGATGCTGGTAGGCGCTGAGTGCTTGTATTTTCCCCTTGTGTCGGTGTGAGTGTTCGTGCCACAAAAGTCCATACATCCACGCCATACCCACACTCAAGAACAACAATGTGCACATGAAAGAGACAACTGACAATGAATACCAGTAAGGCAACGATTGATCGAGAAAATATAAATGAATTGAAAGGTTGAAAAATATATTCATAGACAGTTGTACTGATAATTCGACTGTATCGTGGATCACAAAGTGCACACAATGATTGAGATAAGTATGGAATATTGTTGATTGATTGGATTGTATATTTATCTCTAGTGAATATTCATACAAAAGCCGTTTGAATATCGGTTACAGATGAAAATGTTAGCATTGATAAACAATAAATAAATACTCTCATATAACTATCATTCGATTCACATATCAGTGACCAACTATGTCACCAGCCGTTAAATATAAATTTTCCAACACCCAAAAGTAAATAGAAAATGATAGGCTATTATTTCTCTTTCTATTGATAAGAATTGGAAAGAGAATTCGTCAATATTTCGCAGCAAGAGAAGATCATGTTTGACATCGATCATATTAATACCTAGGTAAGTAGTTTTTTAAAATTCTGATAAATGAAATAGATTGATACTGGTCTTTAGCATAGTTTTTCTAAAGATGTAATAGTTCATGATATTTATTTGTGTGCTGTCATTTTTTATAAATCTGAATATTGAGAAAAGAGGATGAAAAAAATATTATCTCTTCAGAAGATACACATAACATTTTATGAGAAAGATTGATTTCTTAAGTTTGGAGAAAAATCTAAGAATTTTCATATCATCAGCTATTGCTAAATTGTTTCAATCTTTTATTATTTGTCTTGACAAATTCGAATAAAACTCTAGTAAATTTTACTAAAAATATTTTTTTCATGAGATTTTTCAATATTATCTCTATTGAAATGACTTTTCGCAGATATGTAAATCAAATGAACATTATAATAAACTGTATCCTAGAAAAATTAGACTACTCTTGACTTTGTCTTTCCTATGTACACTCACGGATGCTAATAAGCGAACAAAATTTAAATGAATTCGTATGTATTTCTTTCAAATTTTCAAAAAATCGACTAGTTTATTATAGACAATTTATTATGAGATGAAAAAAGTCTCACAGGGTGTGGGTGTGTGTGGGTGGGTGTGGGTGTGTGTGGTGTGGGTGTGGGTGTGGGTGTGGGTGTGGGTAGGTGTGGAGTGAGAGTGTCGGTGTGGGTGTGGGGTGTGAGTGCCGGTGTGGTTGTGGGTGTGGGTGTGGGGTGTGAGTGCCGGTGTGGTTGTGTGCGTGGGGGTGGGGGGCGCGTGCCGGCGCGGTTGCGGGGCGGGGCGG
>CAJNSZ010000029.1:978878-1000733 GCA_905329745.1 Rotaria sp. Silwood2 | reverse complement strand
TACTTTTTTCTGCTTTAAATGCATACTCAATAGCTTATCCATTGTTTCTCTTAGAATACCTTGCTTTGTAAAATAATCAACTGTTATTTTGCAAGATGTTTCGGATATATCGGATTAAAAAACCGAAGCTTGATCGATCTAGTTCGTGTTTATCATAGAGATAGACAGGTCGATTTTTTTCTCTGAGCTTTGATCATCAAATTTTTAATATGCATAATGAACTTTAATCGTCTTTCATCTTGGTTCATAATGTCAAAGTTATTAGATGGAAAAAATCTGTTGATTTATCATTCAGACTCGTCTTTTTAAATTTCAATATCTTAAGATTGTAAAAATATTATTTGTTTTATGCATGATTTTATACCAATCTGTTAAGAAATAAAAGTACGGAATACATAATACAAAAAAACTTCAACTTAATTCTTCATCATATGTCTAAATTGAATTTTTTCTATACATATTAAATGATTTATCCTGTTCAATAATAATTCAATATTCACAAAAAACCATTTGTCCTATTGATGAGATTTTCAACCGATTTATTTATTTTTCAATGCATCGAATTATTGTTATATGAGACGAGAAAGAAATATTTATTATGTTTCGATAAATCAATTTTATTTCTACCGATAGTCCAGTTTGAGAAGACTATTAGGAGTTTATTTATAACCCCAGACAGAGAAGCTTTATTTGTTGACAGACAAGATCATTCTAGTGACAGCTTGTAACTATGCTCATCCTTTTCGTCATTGAAGTTGTGTTGTGATGTGTCAGATAGTCACATTCTGCAGATTTAAGGTCGTTTAATAAGCATTATTGTTTACGGTGGCGGTACAGTTACTTCTTCATTTTGCGGTTGCACAGCTATTTTCTAGTCATTTCCGATCATTTACGGATTGTTCTATATGACATGAATAGTGAAACAAAATCATGACAACTCTACTTTAGTCTTATTATAATAAAGAGTTTAATCAATTGAACTTAAAATAATATATTTGGTGAGTTAAGTATTAGTTTTATTTTTATAAAACAAATATATTTAAAAAATAATTTATAGTTCACTATTAACAAAATTGATTATTTACAATACTATGACATTTACCAAGTGATAACTAATGAGACAAGAATATAAAATAGAAGGCCATTCCATTATAGTTTACGTTAGTCAGAATGAGTTATATAAAATTTTATATTTAGTGTGTATATTTAGCATATCTCAACAGTTCATCGAAGAGAAAGAATTCACTTAAATATCTATTAAGATTGTAAATTATGAAGCCTTTTACTTGTAGTAGTTAATGTACATTTATTGAGCATATTGATTTTTTTTTTATTCTAGTTAGTTCTAGATACGATATGTCATAAAACAAGTAAATATCAAAATTAGATTTGAATGAAAATTCATTTTGTTATTTCAAGCAAATATGAGGATCATTAATAGTGATATTTATATCGATTAATATTTCATTGGTGTTGCAGTTTAGAGGCAATGAATTGATCCGAAGTTTAACTGATCGGTGACGTGTGAAATTTAATCTCTTCTACTTTTGAAACTCGACTAAACAGTCTCTCTCATTTATGGCACTTGATTTTATTACGGTTCCCTCTGCCTAGCGTACTGAATTATACGTCTGAAGTTGATCGATGAACTATTCTATGAAATACTGAATTAGTTATATCTCACAAAGGAAAGGATTATTGTTTATATATTTGTTTGTCAATAATAAAATTAAAATAAACAAATTCATTACAATAAATGAATAATAAAATTCATTGATCATCAGTTTTTTGAACAATATTTTGTTCAGTTAATGCTATTAAATCATTATCTGTAAACATATGATCATAAGATTTCGAACGTTTTTGTTTTATATAACAATAAAGAAGTATTAATATGATTAATAGTATTATAAGAAATATTCCTATGATAAGAAATGTAATAAATAATGTTGATTTTGTTTTTCTACTATTACAATCAAGCTCAAATAATCCTATAGGACAATTAATACTTAAAACTTTTTGTAATGGTTCATAAATATCCATTAATTGTGGTGGTGGAGTTTTTAACCAATTTATAAATGGTTGTAATGTACAATCACATTTAATATGATTATTATAATAAAAATTAATTGTTAATAAATGATAATAATCATTTAAATAAGCATCGAAATTAATTTTTTCAATTGACATATTTTGAAGAGAAATATGAGTTAATGTTCGATGCCAAGGATAAAAAATATTCCAATTTAATGTTCGATGTTGTTTATTAAGATGATTATTATTTAAAATTAATGTATGAATATTTGATAGATTATGTAAATAAATAAGTTTTTCAAATGAATCGATATGAATAGAATTTAAATCAAGATATTGTAATAATGGTAAATTAATATTAAATGTTATTGGTGTAAGAGATAAATTCAAATTTTTATTTAATAAAAGTGTATATGTTGATTGACCATGTAAATCAATTGATTTAAGATTATTTTTTGATAAATCAATTGTATGTGGAGATTCATTATTCCAATTTATTTTAATAAATTCTATGTCATTTGATGATAAATTCAATAAATTCATTGAAGTTAATTCATATATACCATGACGAAAATGTATTTGATTAATATCAATAATTTTTAAACGATTATAACTAACATCTAAGATATAAAATGTTAGATATTTAAGAAAATGAAGAGTTTCTAAACGACTATGACTCATATCAATTATATCAATATGTAAAAATTTCTTTATTGTATTATTAAAATCAACTGAAAAATCTTCGATTGTTGTATATGATAATATTAAACGTTGTAAATAAGTATAATCGGACATTAAATGTAAACTGACATTTTTTAAATTCATATTATTACTAAAATCAATTGATTTTAAACGATCATAAACATTCAAATGTATATAATCAATCTTATTGATTGTTTGCATTTGAATACTTTGAAGATTTATACTAAATAAAAGATCTTGTGTTGATATTGAATCAATTAAATGTTGATTATTAAATATTAAATCTTTAATACATGTAATATATGAATTAAAAAATTTTAATGAAATAATATTTGTATGTGTTAAATCAAGTATTAAATAATTATATGATTGAGAACAATTTGAAAGAAATATTTCATATTCTTTCATTGGAATTTGTTGACAATAACGACATAAAAATGTTTCTAAACGTGGTAATAATGTTATACTAAATAATTGTTTAATTAAAGTTGATGAAAGATCAAGAAAAATAAGTGATTGAAATTGTTTAAGTTTATTAATAATTATTTTTAATGGATTAAAAGATAATATTAAACTTTCAATTCTATTTAAACAATTTCCAGTTAAATTATCAATTGATTCAAGTTGATTATGTGATAAATTAAGTGATTTTAAATTAGGAAAATATTGTTGATTAAATAAAAGATTTTTTTCATTTGTAAATTGATTATATGATAAATCAAGTTGAATTAATTGTGGAAAATATGATGTATTTAATTGAAACCATTGTAAACTTTTATTATCATGAATTTGTAATGATTGAAGAAGACGAAAATAAATTTTTTCACTTTCATTAAATGATATTAATGAAAATGTATTATTAATTAATAATAAATTTTCAATATTTGAACTAACATAAATAAATAAATCATTTAATGATAATTGAAAATATGAATCACGAATTTGTACATTATGATTTTGAAGTGTATAAGTTAAATCATTAAATAAAGGTATTGGATGAGTAAATGTTGTATTCCAACATGAAAATACTGTTGTTCGATCATAAATACATCGTGCAGGTATTTCATTCCAAAATGAACATTTACTTTTTTCGATTAATATAAGAAAGAATAAGATTAAAATTTGTTCTTTCATTTGTTGCTATTAGAATTGTTACGTCAAACCAAAATGCTTAAAAGGAAAATCGACAGAAAACAAAGATAGAATAAAAAACACTACCTAACACTTTTTTCTCTCGATTCTTTTACTTTTCTCATGATAAGGTCCTTTTTTTTTACAACAAAAAAAAAAAAAGAGGAATTAAAATCGGTATAAAAAAAAAAGGTCCTTCTCGTACCGTGTAGTAGGATGAATCAAAGAACGTCGAGGTTACAAAATGTAAAGGCAATTCAAGGCTATTTTGTTTCTTTTTCTTTCGGTCAAAATAGTTGACAGAAACATGTTATATTATTACTGAACATTGTAACAATGATGAGATTAATAATACAATGAAAAAGAAAAAAGGTTGCATCAAGTGAAATACGTCAGTTGAAAAGAAAATGTCTGTTCTTTCTTTAAGAATTATGTAACAGAGAAATGTATAAAATTTGTAAGGAAAAAAAAAGTTGATTCATTTTGCGGCACTAAGAAAATCCTTTTTCCTTACATCATCTAAGAAGAAAAAACTCATCATATGAAAAAAAAAAACGAAGGTCGTTTTTTTTTTCTATTAGCGTCTAATTGAACTCATTTAGTTCATTTTTTGTCGTGTCAAAAAAAGCCTATCTGGTTAATTTTACATTATAACAAAAAGTTGACTACAAGATGAGATTTTCCAGCTGTATATATCGAGAACAGTCAGTTTTTATTTATTTCAATTCGAAACATTTCTTGAACAAAAAAAAAAAATAATTTCATTTGTTGATCAAGATATCATAGAACAAGCATGATTAGCTATATTCTTAAATTATGAAGATATTTTGATCGAAATGATTTCTATTAGCTGCATACGAAACCTAGAATAGATTTGAACTATTTCGAGGGCAGAGAGCAGCTCCTTATATATACATGATCGAAACAAAAGTAAACAGTTCATCTTTGTCAGTTCGATCATTTTTTTTTTTTTTACATATGATCAATAAATTTGACGACACCGAGCTTCGAACACAGTACTATTGTAGTAAGTGTCGAATAACATAACCACTAAGCTATATTTATTCATCAGTATATGAAAAAGAAAATGATATATCAAGACAAGATTTTTTATTATAGACGAGATATAGTAGAAAAGAAACATTGTCAATACATTTTTAAGAATATTTTTTTTTTCTCTTTAAGTCAAAACGTTCGCGGCAATGATTATGAGAAAAAAAAACCTGTTGCATAGAAGAACAATTTTTGTATTATGTAATAAAAATCAAATATGTCATGGAAAGCGTTAAAAATAACGGAAGTGAAAAAAAAAACTTAACATTATGATGATTATGCTTGTAAATTGTATTTTAAGAAAAAAACTAATGTAATTTCCTATGATAATCATAAAGATTTTTATTGAAACCAAACATGATTTTTAAAATCAATATACAAAAGAGACAATGGAAATTCAATGCTACATTGTTGACATAGCCATTGAAATCACGATGCATTTTTTTTAATTTTCTTCCACAGTGAAAATGCTCTCATATCACATTCATATTATTGAGAAAAAATATTCAATTCTACATCGATTTCTGTAAGACCAAGTCTATTGAAAAACAACTTATCAATGTCTTTTATTAATATGATATTCGGTATTAGCATTTAAAGCTAAATCGAAGTATCTGTATTGCAAACATTTTCATGAACTTTTTCTATCGAAAAAATTGTTCGTGGTTATCCGCAGCGTTGGCTCAAAACACCAATAAGTTTTTTTCCTTTCAATTCACTTGGTCTTATAGGAATTGATGCAGAATTGAATATTCTATCTGATAAGATCAATCTAATATGAAAATGTCATGACAGTGGAAAGTAATCCGAAAGATACCTCGTGATTTCAACATCGATTTTAACAAGATGAAGGTCATATTTTAGATTCTTATTACTTTTAGATATTATCAAATCGATTTGAAATTACTACCAAATGACTCAGCATTAATTTCTGTATCGAATGATGTATGAATTTAAAAAAATTTAAGAATTAACAGATTTATGGTCTGATACAGCCCGTATTTTGATTGGAAGTCTTTTCTAATGAAAGATTGAGTTGCCAATGTCTTTTTGCATGTTGCTTGTTTTGTAAAACCATGTTTGTTTTCAATAACAACCAATTTTTCATTAGATCAAAACCAAGTACGTAGAAGTGACCGTGCTCTAAACATAATAGTCTTTTTTTTTTTTTACTAAAACTCAAAAATGTAAAGTTTGACTCCGAAGTTTTGACATCATCACACCACCCGTGATATAAAAGAAATATCTGGAAGTATATGCATCATTTTTTTGAAACATGTTTTGCCAATTCTTGATTACTATATAGATCTTCTCTCGTCAGAAGTGTGAACCACAGTTATAAGTACCATCATTTTTTTAAAATTTATTTTGATAGACTATGAAACTACACTGATGATGCAGACGTCATTTTTTAACAGTGAATCATTACGAAAATATAGTTTAAAAACCAATTGTTCTAATGTACTAAAAAGATAAGTGTAAATGATACCATTATAACTGCCAATATCTTGGTTTTTTTTTCGATTTTCATCCATCGAATTCATTTATGGAGTTTTTTTTCCTCTTAAACAGACAATCAATTTGTTGTCTCTTTGGACAAGTGAAGAGAAATAATCTTCTATGTTGATTTTTTGGCGTCTATATTTTATTATTTTAAGTGAGCTATTGATTAAGAAAAAGAAAAAGATTAGACAAAAAGAAAGGCAAAACCAGCAAGTGTATGAGAATGTATTTTTTTTTTATTATGTCGGCATCGATCTATATTGTACAATGTTTAAGTCAATTCAATAGCGTCATTTGTATTGCTTTTAACTTGATGAACTAAAGAATAATATTCACACAATTGATTTTGTTTTTTGTTTCACATCTCTTTCTTTATTAAAACAAAGAATATATTTTATATTTCGATTCAAATTTCAATCTATTTGTCATCTTAAGAAGATACTCTTGATCATAGCTATCAATTTAAAGTGAATTGTTAATGTCTTGTCCATTTAAATAGAATGCAAACTTATGGATTAATTCAAATAAAACACAAAAAATATGTATCTTTTTCTCTTTTCTTGTCGTTCGTTTCTCACGGTACAATTACATAATTTGTCTCAGAAGAATTAGCTGCTTTCTAGCAATAAGAAAAACATGTATACATATATATCTTTTTATTCGATTGCTTACGGCCACTTGAACAATTATACTCATGATTAGAAAGAATGTTTGTACGTTCTATGTTTTATTCTATTCGTTGAACGATGCAATAATATATCATGCAATTAATGTATTCTATTGGATATTGCAAAAAAATATATATATCAAGCGAGAGAGAGAAAGAGAGAGACAAAAATGAAAGTTATGAATTCATTTTAAAAATATGATGGAACATAAAGAACAAACAACAACAACAATAGTATCTTCATCAAAATCAAATTTTTTTGTAATTATAACATTAATTACAATTATTTGTTTAATTATTTTTATTGCTATATTTCTTTTGACAACTATTAAATATCGATATTTATCATCATCATCACAAACTGTTCTTATACAATCTCTTAAAACAATTTCTAAACAATCAACAATTTCAACAACTAGTATGTATTTGATTTCAAATAAATACCCACGTTCATATCCTTTAAGAGCACAAAATAAGCGATTGTCTCATTTTATTCAAGATTTTGTGTTCTTTAATATTCAAACCATTATTTGAATTTTAGTTAAATGCTTGATATCGTAGAAAAAAAATCAAAAATAAAATATGTTGGTATTATACTTTTTGACCAATACTGTAACGGATGTCGCAGAACTAATAAGTCACTTTTCTATATTCAATTTTATTTTTCTATCTTATGTAACTGGTGGAATTTTTCGAAAAAAAAGCTCATTCGATAGAGGATACTTCAATTATCATTAGGACAGTATTCTTTAGAAACAGTGATAGATTTGGAAAAATCGTATCTATGTACTCAGCTTCAGTTTTGTGACTGTAGACAAATAAAAGTTCTAGTAGTTTCGAGTTATAATTCTGTCGATTGTTCTTTAAGATTGAATATGTTTTATTCTTTTAAGCTTCCACAACGACAACAACGACTTTATCTCCTGAAGAAATCGAACGATTATCTTTATTTAAAGAATTTCTCAAACTATCATCAAATCGTCCTAATCCAAATCTATCTCGTTCATCAATAATCATGAATAAATTTATGCGTTTAATCTATAGACAAATTTATGATGAAATAGGTATTCAAAGAAAAAAACGTCAAGAAAATCAATATTCAAATTTATATTTATCAGATGATATAGATTTTATTATTAGTTTACCAAATCAATATCAATATTCATCAACAAATATTAATTATCATTTTGAATATAATGAAACACTTGAATATCTAACATATGCAGAATTTATTTTACCTATTCATCATATATCTACAATACAAATATTCTTTCCAACATTTAATATATCATTGAATCAAACTACTTTTTTTGAAAAAGATAAATATTGGTTAAAAATAAATTTAACACAATATATAACATTATTTCCATTAAAATTTCATCTTAAATTTATTCATGTAAAACAAAAACTTTCTTTGCTTTCATCAGGTTTTTTAACATTATATTTTCGACGATCATTTCATTCGATTTCTCGTCGAGATTTATCTTCATTTTATGATAATCAATTAATAACATATCCTGATGATCCATCTTATTGTCAAGTTCGTCCATTACGTACATCATTTTCTGATTTGAATTGGTCATCATGGATTCTTGAACCAAGTTCATATGAAATGAATATATGTTCTGGTACATGTCATACACAATCAAATATGGGTACTTATTTTATTGTTCAAAATTTACTTAATCAAAAATATCCAAATAAAATTCCAGCACCATGTTGTCGACCAAAACGTTTTTCATCAACAATTCTTTTATATTATGATGGACCGAATTTAGTTTTAAAGAGACATGAAAATATGCGTGTTGTTGAATGTGGTTGTTCTTCATGATTAAAATTAAAATAAAATATTTAAGTTTATATATAATATTAAATTATTTGAAAATGATATAATTTAAATAGGATTAGAAATTTTTAAGATATAAATAGAATACTTTTTTTGGAGTAAAGAAAAGGTCTAGGTCAAAATTCAAATTTTTGAATTTTTATGTGTATTAGGAAGACTATTATCTGAAACTGACAAAACCAAATTTTTAGTGCATTTGAATGTACTATAGTAAAGTTAGTCCATATCGATTTTTGAGCACTGCGTATCTGCTATCCAGAAAATAGTTTGTGAATCATTCCATAAATGTCTATTAGTAAGTTATTATGATCTATTTAATGTGGTTATATAGTCCAATAAGGATAAAAAACGTCATAATTTATGTGTCCATGACAGTCGATTATTGTAACAACCTAGTTTAAAAAAACATTTACCCTTGAGGCGATATAAGACTTAAATTGTTAGATTGACTTTAGATAATTTGTCAATCGTTATCAAAACAAGCGTATCAAATTAATTGTGAAAATTTAAGTTTCATACTTTTATGCTATTTTATGGAATCTTTACCACATTAACGTCGAGTATTTAATAAAACGTATGAAACTTTCAGAATTTGTAGACCATGTTCACTCCATGTGAGACGGCGCATCGCGAACTATAGTAAAGTGGACTTCAACGTTTTTGTAAGTTATTATCGGAAGTCCAAGATAGCAGTCAAGACATATAAACTTGAAATTTTCGTCGAAACTGAAATCAAGCTTAGTATAATTTAATACGTCGTCTCATGAGGAATCTGAGTATGGTGTTGGATCTACTTTCTGACTCTTTTTTTTAGAGAAGTAATCTGTCCATAATTATTTGAAAAATCATGCGAAAACAGCCGTTTTTGTGAGGAATTGCTTATTTTTTATTGCTTAAAGTACTTTGACTTTATCTCCGTCAAAATAGAAACTGTTAAAAAGATGTTTTCAATCAAAATACTTAGGATAAAAATATCTACAAATTCGAAAAAAATTTCATTGCAACCGGAGACCACGTTTGAACTTATGTAATTAATGATAAGAGATCTCTAGAATACTATGCTCTGATTTCGACCACCCTTCAAGTTCATATTAATAAGAAAAATACAACATTTAAGATCAAGCTGAATGCTTATTAGAACAATAAAACATACTGTGAGAGATGCTATAATAATATAATTATCATTTTTATTTCCAGTATCATCAGTGAATTAATATTTATGTGATATTTAGTTGACTTGAAGTAATCTTGACAATTTTTTTCAATCGAAGTTGTAACTTCGATATGACATATACCCATAGTCCACGAAGTTATACAAAATAAAAACAGATTTATTTCCTTTTTGTTTTATGTTCAGAAAAAATGAATATTCTATGTTTTGACAAATAATCATCTTCAGCTGAACTATTCTTACGACATCTGTTTATTAAATTTAAAACTAAAAAAAAAACAGCTTTCCTCGTACGACTACAAAAGCGACCATTTTTTCGTTTCTTCAACAAACAAACACTTTCTTCTTGACAAATAACATGAGATTTCATTTTCTCTTCCTACGACAACTATATCTAGAACATTAAAATTTTATTATTTATGTCAAATGTCTCAATCATGTTCGATCGAGAAATGCATACGAAAATCACGTGGACTCTGTGATTGTTGTCAACAAAATCTTTGTTTACAACATTTAAATGAACATAATGCTTCACTCATTTCTCAACTGAATCCTTTGACCGATGAAACTAATGCACTTGGAGATCGTCTCAAAACATTAAATATTCAAAAAACCATTGGCAATAGTCGACAAAAACTTGAACAATGGCGCCAAGATTGTTATAAGAAGATTGATTGTTTATTTGAACAAAAATGTCAAGAACTTGATCAACTTATTAACGACAAAATTGACCAACAACGAAGAGAATTCAACTGCATAAATTCTAAGATAAGTGAACTCATCAATTCACAAGAAACAACTCGTCAAGATATCGATTCATTGACAGCGACTATTCATCAGCTGAAAAGAAATATGAACGACATTGAACAAACATGTTTTATTATCAATACTCGTCCATTACGGATAGATGACACGTTCATTTTAATTAAAAACACGACTGAAAAAGAGCTTGACATATCAACTCTGTCGTCTGTCTATAAAACAATTCATCGCCCAGAGGGAAGTTGTGTATCACTAACCTGCAGTGATCGATACTTATTGATATATCAACGGCCTAATTTATGTCTCATTGATCGAGAGTTGAACATAGCCAAACAAACGTTATGGTCTTACGGTATAATTCAGGACATGTGTTGGTCATCAACATTAGATCGATTTATTGTGCTTGGGAAAAGTGATATCTTTCTCATAAACGAACATACAATGTCAATTGATAATGTGCATACAATTGAAGAACGAGACTGGGGATCGTGTACATATTCTGATACAGTTCTCTTTGCAAGCACAAATGAAGGTGCTTCATCTATTATGGAATTCACATTATTTCCAGCAATCGAATTAATTAGAGAATGGAAATATCCTCTTACATGTCGGAAAGATGAAAATATCGATGGGATGGCTTACAATAATGGGAATCTTGCTCTAATAGTTATGAATGATTCCAAAAAATCGCTGCGCATTGAACTGAGATATGGAAAGACACTTGATCTTATCTGGAGACTTCAACTTGATATTATGTGTTCTCATGATATACTATTTCGCTGTTGTTCACTGACGTGTAATGAATGGCTCATTATTGATTATGAGACTGGATACCTGCTTCAGATTACAAACGACGGAAAAATAAAGAAAACAATTCAATATAGTCCAAGTCCCTACCGTGCTACTCTGTTCGATCTAAATAAGCTAGCGATATCGACTGGAAAGTATATAAATCTGCATACAATTTAATAAAAGCCATGGTTACTTTCGTTTGGCATTTTGCTTTACTTTTTCGATGCAGAACTTGAATTAAAAATAATTAACCATATATTCCTAAAATATTATTTAAGATTTATTCGATAATCGAAATTAGTCAAGTTGATAAATTTTTTAACTTTCTTATGTGCAAATGAAACATCGAAATTATTTGACGAATAGAACTGCAAAGACTTATATTTATTTGAATTTATGAAATATAAATGTGAAATCGTGATGTTCAGAAAAAACAATATATCTGTCAGTCACACCATTTTTAATAACAACAAGAGGGTATGCAAACAGAAATTCTCATATAAAACATCAAATATAACTGACCATTAGAAAACTTTTTAGGTATAAATTGACATCACAACTACCTAGTGATTTCTTCTTTCTCTGAATAGAATAAGATTCTGATAAAGTTTTTGCAACAAATATATATATATTTGCTACAGAAATAATTAATTGCGTGCATCGCGGAATACCTTTTAAACCATAACGCAGTATTTATAGAAAGTTGGGTGTTTGAATGTTAACCTGAAATTTTTTTGTTGATCGGAAAGGGTCTCCATCTTATGCACACCGTTTTCGCCAATTTGTTGAGTGCAGCATATGAGAAACCTTATTCTAGGAGAAAGCCGAAGAGGACTGGGGTTAATGTAATCTCTTTCAATAGATATGAATATATTCGTTCATTCGTGTAGAGAGAAATCACATGAAATGAATGAGACTAAGAAGCTCTTAAACGATATCTATCTACGCCCTTTTCGACAAAAATTAAAATATTTTTTGCTGTATTTTGGCTGTTTTCTCGAAAAATTGAACTCAAGTATTTTGATCGGCAATTTTGTCAATGGATAGATCTAATTATTCTTAGAATTAAAGCAAAAACTCCTGTGCGGTGTGAGAACGACTCTTACGGGTTATACGAGTTGTATAGAAATTATTTTTTTCT
Organism: Rotaria sp. Silwood2; assembly: GCA_905329745.1. Lineage (NCBI taxonomy): Eukaryota > Metazoa > Rotifera > Eurotatoria > Philodinida > Philodinidae > Rotaria > Rotaria sp. Silwood2. The sequence continues at coordinate 987,931 of CAJNSZ010000029.1, read as the reverse complement.
TAATTATGAGCGAAAATATTTATATCTATCGAAGAAAACTATATCTGCTGAAATCCATTTAGGTATTCTCTTAGAATAAGATCCTTCACATGTACACATAATATCAGCAAACACGATTTATATCAATTAAGACCTCCAAAAAAAATTCAATTTTAGTCAAATCGATCAATTTTGTGATTTCTACTCTCGAATGCACTATAGTTTATTGATTTTATGATGAAATTTAAGGATATTATATAGGTTGTTTCGGAGCTTCACACAGAAAAAAACAATAGCATTCTTTTTCCTAAAAGATTTGGTTTTTAAAGGTTTTTCAAACTTCTCTATTGATTTCTGGCAGTAATGAACATCTTTACAATGTGTTCGTTTAAATCATTCTAATCGATAATCTATGACAAATTACTAGAAGATTCTATCAATACCAGTTTATGGAAGAAAATGTATCAAATTATAGCATTGACACTTATTTTGCGTTTTTCTTCTAGTAGGATTTTTTATTTTAACGTTTCCATGCATCACAGATTTCTCTGTTATTTTAAACGCTAGAAAGGCCGGCTTAGTATAACAAAGAAGGTAAGCATTAGCTCTACAACTTAACGGGGCTAGATTTTTCGATTTCTTCTTTAATATTTATTAAAAACTAACTGTTGTCGACGACCTATATCTCTCTGAGTTTCCCATATTTTATCAGATATTTTCTAGAAAAACCAAGAAGGAGAAAATCGAAGGGTTGTGGGTACGAGTGAGTGTGCATGCGAGGTGTGGGTGTAGGTAAAAAGAAGATCTACATCTAATCCCCACACCCTTCTTTCTTTCTTCTTGCCAAAAATGATTAGAATAGGCTCAAGCAAATTCGATCTCGCTGCTGAAATAGAATTAGTTATGACGATAGTTGACACTATGCGTTCAAAAGAAGAAAATTTAATAACACGATTGCTTGAATCATCACTTTGAAGTTCATGAATCATGGATCGTGATGCACATCGAACGACTTAGCCTCTGAAGAAATAAATTGAGTTCTGCTTTCTCTGTTAGTTCCAATCTACAGACAACTTAAGAGTGAATGTGAATCTTCTTCTCCACACATTGACACTCTCCATTCTACTGTACATTATCGATTTTCTCAATATGAAACCCTGTCAAACAGAAATTTTCTGTCTCAAAATCAATTTTTAGAAATCTTTTATTTAATCTAATATTTATTTGTTCATAGCAATTCTCGAAATACTAAATAAATATTACAACAGAGTATATTCGATAAAATTCCAAACTCCTACACAATACTTTAAATCTTTTTTTTTTATTCAAATATTTTATCATGACAATAAATGTTTAAAATTAATTCATTTCCTACAAAGCTATGGACAAATAGATAAAAATAGCACGATTTATTCCAATATGCCGAAAGCTATGTTTTCTCGGCGACGAATAACTCTCGCCAATTTTCGAACAGCTTTCGATCTTTTCAAATCTAAAATTCGGGAACAGGGTGCCACATTTATTTGAGTTGAACATTCTTTTTGATTAGAGTTTTTTATGAATGAACAAGTCTTTTTGAATACCATCGATCATCACAACTGAATTCAAACCATGTTGTTGGTATTAATTGTGATTTTATTGATTTTGTACGCTTCAATCTACATTGTTTTTTGATTCGCAAACCTTTACTTATTTCGTTCCACTTCTTTGTTAATATTTGCTTGATCTCAATAAAAATCAGATTTTTTACGGATGTATTTCTTCTTCTCAATAACAAATAAATTCCTTCAACGTTGTTTGCAAGATGTTTACAACTCTTGTTTTGTATTGCGATAAGCTTTTGACAAAGTTCTGCACTACAAGATCTATTGATGATGTTCACACAAATGTTGTATTTGTCTTCGAAAGTACATAAATATTGACCATTTTTACCGATAAAACGGTCAGACTGTTTAAGACGTTCTTGAACATTGAGCGTCAGTTGAAATGACAAAATCATTATATAAACAGATCTCTGTACCATCCTTCGATCAAATTGTTCGACTTGAATTTCATTACAAATGTTCTTTAGTATAATTGGATCGATCATATTTAAGCCTAAAATAAAATTAAGCGTTTGCAAGATCCGTAGATCAATGGAGAAAAATATAAATTCATACGCCATCGTAACATATAATAAGGAATCTGTTTATCAATGATATTTACCTGTTTTTCCATTGCACTAACAACATTTTTGTGCTAATTGATAATAAACACTTGTATGAAATTCACCAGTACGGCGAAGTAAATTGATAGCACAATTAAATTTAGATACATATCGACGACTGTGTACAATACATTAATCGTTGAGTATTCGAACTTTGATGTGTTTAAATCTAGAGTTAACCTCTGTATATCATTGAAAAGAAAAAAAATAAAGAAAAACCTTTCATGAAGATTTTTAGAAAAATATGCTGTTCATTGACATTGACTGAGTGATAATCGAAGATTTTAAGAACGTTAATAATGGCGACTTAAGTTTTTTTTTTCACTGACAATGGTAACTCCACCTGATCATCGTTCATTGAGATTTTTCACTGAGAATACATTGTTTAAGAAAACAATAGACATTACTCGAAAGTTTTATATGACTTTTATCGTTTACAATGTATCTGTAACATTCATGGAATATTTCAAATAAGGTCTTGTTGAAGATGACAACAGATTTCGACAAACTCTAATCGAATAGAATATCGAATTATTTCGATTTTATGCTTCATGTTATATGATTCACCTGAGAAACATATTCTCATTCTAACGCTGGTTTCTTGTGGTCACAAGTTTATCTCTATTATCCGCGTTTTTTCTCAGTATTAAATAAAACTACAATTCGTAGATAATTTCAATTTATCTGCGATTTTTCAATCTCTATTCCTTACTTCTACTTCAACATGTGAAACAACACATGCCTTTCGCTCACTGAACGTAAGCTATTCTAATTTTAAAACTATAATTGAAATAGGTATTCAGATCAATTACTGTCTTTCGATATGATTTCGATGTAATTTACTAATTATAATCGTTGTATCTTTGTGGCTGAAATTTTTATAACAATCAAAATGATCACATTTTTTTTCTCTCCTCAACTTATCTGAATGAAAAACACCTTGGCATAGTACTAGATTATTCGAATATAATCTTCATAAGAAATCTATTTGCCAATGTAATGAAATAAACAAAAGTATATATATATATATGCATTTTGAATCCATATATTACATTATTTCGGATAATCAGTTAGTTAGAACTTTTCTCTCGGTCCATGAATTTCAATCAAAAATATGATTACTCACTTGAGGAGATACATTCTTGTGGTGTTTTGTCTTCAGATTCGCCCATTGTTTCACTTCTAACACTCTATGGATTTTGATAATACAAGTCTTATTGGTATTCATTCCATTGATATCTTATTTCTTGTCTGATTGCATCTTTTTAAATTTTTTTTCTTGCTTGAATTTATTCTTTTCATCAAACTAAATGGACATCTAGATGGCATATGTGTTCTCTTTGCCTTTTGTAATTGTACGCAATCTTCCAGATCTTTTGAAAAACGAAAATTCATTTCAGAAATCGGTAATAACATAATGTCATGACACATTCTGTGCAATTGATCATTATCCATTGCTATCAAATCTAAACTGGAAATGAATCTGAATTTTAAAGATTACTAGTCAGAAAAGAAAATTCCAAATGCACTCATTCGTGCGATTGCTAACGAAAATATACACATATCAATCATATTTACCTTCTTGTCTATGGCAGGAATAAAAATTACTTTCCATTTGTTGATCAATATCAGCATGAAATTCCTTCTCAGACGGAAATTGAGCACGGGCACAGTCAAATGTAGATAGATTGTCGCCAGAATGTACAATACACTCGCTGGTTAACATATCGATTCTAACGAGTAATAGAATAATCGCCTAGATATTTATGTGTAACGGTAAGCACAGAACACAAAAAGTATGAGTCAAACTCTTCGTTGAATACCCATCTACTTTACTCACATTCTTCAGATTATACCATCAAAATGCAAAACAAATAGCTGCTACATAGTTTGTGTAATTCAAATTGAGTAAACAAGTTGGAATGCTGATAAAATTATTGCGCATAGATTTAGAAATCTCTCTCACCTACTTTCAGAAGTTATCATAAGGCAAATTTCCTCCAAGTATAGCAAAATCAGTAGGATGTGAATGTGTATCTCCTCGTCTCTCAGAACTAGATCCATATGTGGCTTCAAAATATCTATGTTGTGCATTTGTTTATGTTATACTAAATTATTTCAATGGCTTTCCATTAACCTTTTAAATTCAACGAATGATTAAAGAAGTGATTGAACTCTATAGCAAATATTTGATAAGTCATAGAAAAAAGAAGACGTTTGATGGTAATCGAATGTAAACCATTGAATTGAATCAATCTGTACTCATCGACATTTTCTATATTAATATGTATCGATTACATTCGATGAATCAGTTATACTGAAGAAAAAAATCATACTGGTGTTTCTCTCGAGAGAACAAAGCCATTCAAATCGGACTATTAATGCTGTTCAAGATTGATTCAATTTAATTCATAAACATAAGCAAGTGCAGTTTCGATTATGAGTTCGTTGATTAACTGTTGCATTTTATCATTAATATTTATTTATAGTGAATTTTGTCGTTCGATTTCTCAATCGGCACAAAACAAATTTTTTTATTCATTGACACGAGTAAATTTTGTTTCATTCAAATTCGACAGCTTTCAACAAAAGTTAGAAATATTTTTCTTATTAACCGATACGAACTATTTATAATCATCGTGGAAAATATTTCTTATTTGAAATTTTACTGCATCTGATATTGAACTTTTCAAATTAGCGTAAAATATTTTTCTAGCTAGTGGTTTCTGACACTCACTAATCAGAAAGAATTCATTTATGAAGATATTGATTTTAGAATGTATTTTATCCAAAACATATTTCATAGAATGGTACGAGTGTAGGATGTAAGTATTCTCGTCAGTTAGAGTGATCCACATCTACACTCACAACCTCATTTTTTTATTTTAAATCGCTTTTAGACGACCGTCAAGACGGTATACAAGACAAGTGTTTTTGAGAAAAAGACTAGGCGTAACAAACCGAATGATTGCCATCGATTAAGTAGTTAAGACATGATTTATGGACTAAAAATGGTGTCGGACTAAACAGGACGTCTCGACACGACCAGAAACATTACTAGTCTTTTTATCTATCCTTTGCTCACTTGGCTCCTCAAAATAGAAAATAACATCTGCATCCCGTACTGAAATATTGAGTAGAAACAGAAACTATAATGTGAATGCATAATATATGTTTGCTCTTAATAGGACTAATTTGTTTTACAATAGTAGAAGATTTAAAATCATGATTATTGAAGAGAATAACTTTTCCACGTGTATATACATTTCATTTACAATGTGTGAGAAAGAAATCCACATGATGTCATTTGCTTTTTTTTTTCAGTACACCAAAACAAACGACACCTTTTCATTTCTTATCCGTTCTGTATAATAATGTGTCAGCATATAATGAGTCAGTGGGAACAAAAAGAATTTCAAAATTCAAATGCTTTTACCAACTTGTTATATAAATTTCATTGAAGTTTAAAACAAGCATACAAGAAATCGTAAATAAACTATTTAGAAAATTTGACTATATATTAGAAAAAAAATATGGATACTATACAAATCAATAATATATCAGTAAGTCATTATTACAAATTGATTTTCTTTTGTAATAATCAAAGTTAATTTAGGTGACTACAAACGAAAATGTTTTTACATCGTGCCCTGATAGTAAGAGTAAGAGAGATATTTTTAATTTGAGCACATTTACAAAATGACTAGTTTTTTTAGTAATCGAACAAGAGCAATTTTGTCATAGTCTTGCTAGTCAAATGACGACAAAGTTACCTGCATTCTGTCAAGATTCACTTGATCAAGTTTTAATGAATTCTTTATATAATTTGACAAATGTATGTTTTCTTTTATCTAGAATGAAAATAAAATGTTGTAATACATCTGATTTTCTTCTAGCCTCGACCATTAGCATTATACATATATGATGATCAAAGTCCAGCTACACAAATCTTTAATACACTTGTTTTATGTTCTGAATCATTAAATGCTTATCTTGCTGAAAATTTTGTTTTATGGGCATGGAGTTTAACACAAAAAAATTATTATGAGTAAGTTAGAGCAAAGAATATACAAGACATTTATGTTGTATTTCTAGACTTTTGACAACACTTGCAACACATGTAGGTGAAGAAATAGCAACAGTAATTCATTCATCACCGACTGAACTTTATCCATTGCTCGTCTGTCTGATATTCAATCAAGGTGAAATAAAAATTGAATGTATTATTCAGGGTATCATGTCAGACAGCGAAGTATTTGGTCATCTCATTCAAGTTCGAGATACATTTAGTGATCAATTTCATTTGCCAGATACAACTGGTTTAAGTTTGACAAGTATTCAAACGGAAAATTGGTCAATACCGGCAAGTACTTTGACACAAGTATCGTTAGAATCAAATGAATTTCGAAGAGTTGCTGTTGACTTTAATGAAGAAGCATCATCGATTGTTCGTATTGATCGAATTGAAAATACAGTATGGTTAATGCAGTATCTGAATCAGAAAAGGATAGTTGATGCTCGACTTGGACATAATGATACGGAAAAACTATTATTTCATGGTTGTCAATATGCAGCAGCTGAACAGATTCTTCAACAAGCATTTGACCATAATCGCATCGGAAGACATGGTAAGAAAAAGTAAAAAAAAAAACATTCCAGTTGGACTTTGATTGAGTGCTATTTTAGGTGCTTCTTATGGTCAGGGATTTTATTTTTCAACAAGACGAGATCTTAGTGATCGATATGCTATGCCAAATCCTTCTACAGGTGAAAAAAGAATACTTATGTGTCGTGTATTGGTTGGTCGAAGTTGTAAAGGTGATCCGACAATGACAACATGCCCGTCAAATTATGATTCAACAACAGGCAGATCGGGCATTTATGTTGTTTATTCTAATCGACATATCTTACCAGAATATCTTATTACATACAAAAAAAACTTGTAAATTATTTTTGTAAAATATGTTAAGGATCTTATGAAATGCGTCGAATTGTTACGCATTGTCTTCTTTGTGTACATTGATATAATTTTCTTACGTTGTTCATTTTTACATATTAAATGTATATGATATGTTAGAAAGCATTGCAATAAAAAAAAAAGGCTGTTAACACAGTCCCTGCAGAATTAAAATGTGAAACACAATATAGCTGTTGTTATTAATCAAGAAAATATTGTTTTCAATGATCGACGGTAGGATTCACTTTCTACCATATTTACTTAAGCTTCTAGAACTGCAATAAAAAAAAGGTTTATATATTCTCGTGAGATGCTTGTGACATATGATCACTAATTGTGTATCAAAAAATAGATCATGGTCTGTGGTGAGTCTGGAGCCCATCTGCCACAATCACTGATGGTCTCTGGAAACCGTCTATAACGGCGTGTGACTTGTCACATAGTCATCTGTTATGGTCTGTGAGGAGGGGGGGGGGGGGGGCATTTGATCTTTCTTTTTTCATCAATATTCTCTTAGAATTTCATACAATTATGTATTTTGTTAATTCTGAACCCTAATGAAACGATAAATTACAAATTAAAGATTAAGAAGTTTTTCATACTATTCTTATTGTTGTATCAAACATCATAAAATTTTTCTTTGGCATTGTTGAGATTTTGACTTTCTCTTGATCATCTACATGTAGAAAAATGAAGAATGGAATTTAGATATTATATTGTACCTAAATGATTATTTTGAAGATGAATGTGAGTGTGAGTGAAAATATGTGTTCAAAAGATATCGATATCAACTAGAGCTGCCAATAGATCACTTTTTCCCATCTGAAATACAGACGTACGAGAGTACAGAATAGATTTATGGAATATTCTTACTAAATTCATAATAAACAATATGTGTCAGACATTTCTCTTATTCTCTAACGCTGGTCTCGATCATAGATGGGATGTGATGTGACCAGTTTACAAGTCGATCTACACCCACACCCATCCTCTGAGATTGTTCTGCAATAGTAGAAGCTTTAATCGCACGTTGTGAAATCGATAATGGACACGCTCGAATTATGTCCATCTAAAGCTGGCATTTCCAGAATATCAGGTGATCAATCGTAAAAGGAATCTCGATCATTTGAGGATGTGTTCTCGTACAAAATTACACGAATGCACCATATTTTGTCGGTACCCATTTGCGATTGTAATCAATCGAATTGGCAAACTCTTCAGCGACATGTATAAATGCATAGTGACGGGCACCTGTCTCCACTATAGCCATTAATCGAGGGAACTACACTGAAAAAAAACAAGATACATTACCGAACTTTTGAGGCTTCGTGTTCTTTTACGAAATCTTTTCAGGCATACCGAGACTTTACAGAACCTTTATAAGATTTCATAGTCAAGTAAGTTTCATGAAAACCAGTAGAAATTTTTTCTAGTCGAAAAATTTCCGTCCAACACTTTCTAGACGTCTTTCAGTCAGAAGGTTTCACATGCAACCAGTCTTTATCCTTATCCCATCTATACCAAGAACTCATGTTCACCAATGAAACAATGGACTGATCTGATTTCATTGCTCCGTTTATTTATTTATATTGACACTGTAATTCATTCTGGATATTAAATGACAGCTTTAAGACTTCATACTTCACAAAATAACATAGGAAAATAAGTTGTGACGGATAGTCTCCCTCGGACAAAAAAAAACGGCCTTTTTCCATTTCATTTTTGCATCACTTAATACGTTGTTTTAAAAAAACAAAATATACCAGGAGATGCAGCGTGAAAAGAACTACAATTTACAAAGTAAATCTTATTTTAATTCTGTACTTTTTGTTTTCAAAAAAAGCAAAATTGTGTGCGACCAATTTTCGACGCTGCGAAAAAATCATTTTTTCTGATCTCATCTTATCTCAT
>CAJNSZ010000029.1:880479-978805 GCA_905329745.1 Rotaria sp. Silwood2 | reverse complement strand
GGTACTGGATACCACAAAAACATAGTTTGCTCAGTATTTTACGGGAATAAAGTGTTTGTTTTCTTTGTTAGATGGCTTTTCATACACTATTCAAATGCAGTATTATAAAATACAGAGACTTATCTGTTTTTGAGACCCAATACCAAATCTTCGGATGAAATCTCGTCATTCGAAAAACAGTTTGCAAAAAATGCCTAATTGTCCTTTTTTTATGCTTTTTTGTGTCAGGCAACAGATCTTAGTCTCATCATTAGTTTACAAAATGAATTCAGCTCTGATAATGAAGAGCATTTTGTAGAGCTTGAAATTCTGCATCTGTTGATATAAAAAGAGTAGTTCTTGTAATACCAAGTTTTGAGAAAATTGGTAACAAAAAGTACGATTCTTTTGGCCGAGGATATTTTCTTGATGTTTTGTGGTTTTTTAAGCAAAAACAATTAAGTTTAAAAAAAATAAAAACACTACTAGATATACGGAAAAATTCTGCATTGTTTAGCAGCAAGAATAAATTTTTGAACCATAGTTAACCATACAAAAATTTGAGTTCAAAAGTGTCTCATTTTACAGTTGAGCAAATGATGTTTTTGTAGTATCCCATACCTTTAATATTACAAGAGAAGAACCAATGCTAATTTTACAAAGAACATATCGATACAATCTACACAAAATTCTCTATCTTTTGACATCAGAACGAAATCTTCTCATACAGTTTAACTTTAAAAAATAGCTTATCAAAAGCCGGCAATTTCTTCTGCATCACCCGTTTTTTTATATTGTTTTCGTTAATACTGAAATATGTGGCATCTTTAATCTTAACAATTCAATAGTGAAAATTTCTCAAAATATATATAAAATTTTCGTATCAACTTGATAATTTAACGGTTTCGGTTGCGGGTAATTTTTGCGACTGTTGAACTCTATAGGAAGGCTGACACTGGCGCCCAAACCTACGCCAAGATTTTTAAATACTGAGCCTTTTTAAATAAATTACTGAGCTTTTCAAACTATTTACTGAATAATAAATTATACTGAGCATTTGCAAGAAAATACTGAGCAATTAAATGCAAGCCTTTATATAATACTATTGATATTATTCGAATAAATACATTTTTTACCATTAGAATCAGTTTTATATATACTAAAATGCATGACAAAATGAAGAACAACAAGAAATAATTGCATGGATGAATGCATCGTAGTATTCAGTAATATTTGGTAAGTGATGTTTTGAATTTTTTTCTGTTCTGTTGTGCTACAGAAAGTCCCATGTGTGTGATTTTAGTCACACGTGTACTTTGTTCTCTGTATCTTCTGCTGTTTATGTGATTCAGTACAGCAAACGATTAACTTAAATAGATATTTAATGGTTTATTTCATATACAATTAAATTTTTACTACATGACATACCATATACAGTATTTGCATATAAAAACTGAATAGAGTTTGTTTTTATTGTGACAACAAAGTAAAAGAATTTATCTGAAACAATGCAATAGACTAAATATGAAGAATAATAGAAGATTATTAGGTTTAATAAAAACTTTTTGAAAAAAAAATTTATATTTACAAGTATATGTCAAACTTTTATATTCCTATGAACTCTATTAATAAGAGATCGAACGATACTAGTGAAATTGGTTTGTAATCAGTTCAAAATAGGTTTTAAATGAATAAATATTATTGAAAATTCTATTTCTCGAAAACAAGCATGGCTATTGATCCAAAGTTGAGTTAAAAAGTTTGCAATTTTTGTCGAGAATATTGTGAGTAAATATACTTTTAACTTCTTCTTAGTCTGATACATATCCAGTTCTGTTCATGATATAGTGTAGTATATTGTGATAAGTTAGAAAGATTTTCTTATGATTTATAAAAGGTTGATTGACATAATTTCTCTCTGTATGGTAAAATCAATATGTTCATACCTATTCGAAGAGACTGCATCAGTCACAGCCCTTTTAGCCTTTTTTTTTCTTAGAATAAATTTACTCAAATTGATGTAAAACATCAGTGAAAACAGTGTGGATCAGTTGAGTAGCTAATCCTCGTCATTGAAAGATTTCAAAATCTTATACTACTCGAAGAAAGAAGAAACTATTAGTTATATTATCAATTCAAATCTAAAAAAACGTTTTATTCTTCATATTGATTACATTTCATGTTGTACATGGAAAATGCTGGATTCATTGCCGACTGTTATTATTAAAAGATGTATCGCTTATAAAATATTGTTATTTCTTAACGTCATGATCTGAGATTTATGTTTTCAGCATTCAACTAAAGTTAATTTTTTCTATTTTTATTGGTTAACTGATTTTAATACTTTATTTTCATATAACAAAATAAAAAAGTTTACTAACTTGATTGATCTCGATGATCTTATCAATCTTAAATAATATTTCAGGAATATGCAGTTAGTTATTCGTAGTTCTAGTTCTTCATCGAAAGAGCAAACCAAAACATCAAATGAACGTAGTCATTGATTTGATTGAATTGTATGTAGATTGACGCCACCCTCAGTTGATATAGCCAGCTTATTTATATCGAATAGAATAGCACGCAATGGAGTTGGATTATATTCAATTGCTGTTTTCAGTTGTCCATCTTTTGTAATCTGTAACAGGCGTTCAGTCTCATAGTCAACAATGAGCCATTCATTACAAGTGAGTGAACAACATCGAAATGGTATCTTCTGAACACACTTGACATCAAGCTGAAGTGCCCAGATGCGATAGAGTGTCTGTGCATATCTTAATTCAATGCGAAGCGATTTCTCGAATTTATTCTTTACCATCAGAGCAAGATTTTCGTTATTGTAAATAATATCATTGATAATTTCATCTTTCGTACATGTAAGAGGATATTTCCACTCTTTAATCAATTCGATTGCTGGGAATAATGTGAATTCCATAATGGATGAAGCACCTTCATTTGTGCATGCAAAGAGAACTGTATCAGAACATGTACATGATATCAAGTCTCGTTCTCCAATTCTGTACATATCATCGATCGACATTGTATTTTCATTAATGAGATAGATATTCTTTTTTCCAAGTACAATGAATTTATCTAAGGTTGATGTCCAACACATATCCCAGATTGTGTCATACGACCATAACATTTGTTTGACTATGTTCATTTCTCGATCAAATAAACATAAATTTGGTTCTTCATGTATCAAAAAGTATCGATCGTTACTAGTTAATGATCGAAAACTTGTCTCACTACGATAAATCGTTCTGTAAGCAAGCGAAAGAGTTGATAGATCAAGCTCATTTTCAATTATTTTCTTAATTGAAATGAATGTGTCATCTATTGGTAATGGACGAGTATCGATCGTAAAACATGTTCGCTCGATGTTGTTCATGTTGATTTCGAGTTGATGAATAGTTAATGTCAATGAATCGATATCTTGACGAGTTGTTTCTTGTGCATCGATCAGTTTACTTATTTTCAAGTGTATTCGACTGAGCTCTTCTCGTTGTTCGTTAACTTTTTCATTAACAAGTTTATCAAGTTCTTGACATTTTTGTTCAAATAAACAATCGATCTTCTTATAACAATCTTGACGCCATTGTTCAAGTTTTAGACGGCTATTGCTAATTTTGTTTTGAACGTTTACTGTTTTGAGACGAATGTCAAGTGCATTAATTTCATCAGTTAAAGGATTCAGTTGAGAAATAAGAAAAGCATTATGTTCATTTAAATGTTGTAAACAAAGATGTTGCTGGCAACAATCACATATCCAACGTGATTTTCGAATGCATTTCTCGATCGCGCATAATTGAGACATTTGTCGAAAATAATAAAATTCTGATGTTCTAGAGATAGTTGTTGTAAGAAGACAAAATGAAATATGATCCTGTTTCTTAATACAAACGTTCGTTTGTTGAAGAAACGAAAACGATTTATTTTTGCATTCGTATAAATAAATAGATCCTGTAAGAAATGTGATCTCAGCAATGGCTGAATGGTATGAAGTCAGAGATATCTCAATAGAAACCGAATCAGTACAAAATACAAATTGATTCTACCTTTGAATGTGTAGTGCAAAAAAATGGGCAAGACACTTTAACTCAAAACTTTCGAAAATTCGAAAATGCACTTCTTCACCCTTGAAGCAGTATTTCGAACGTTTCTTTTGCGACACCAGTGATACTATGGTTTTGATGATTACATATAGATTTTGTTTAGTTGTATCTTTTGATATTCAATTGTCCAATTGTAAATAACCTGGAGAATGAGGTGAGATTAACCACAACTTGATCTGCACTTATTAGTGACTACAAATTTTGTCTGTAGAAAGCATGCAATCTCTTTCAGTAATGAAAAAAGTGACTTCAAATTCATGTTCAATGTGCGAAACCGGATCTTTCAAATAAACCATTTTTCCAGTGAAGTGAATGACTCGAATTTTCCGAATGCTGATGGATGTTAAGTAACAGAAGACTATGTGATAAAAACACTATTTAAACAACATCATATATTCTGCGATCTCGGAGAGAGGACTATGAGTGTATTTTTTGCCGACAAAAAAGCCTTGATGATAATTATATGCGATAAAAGAAGAACTATAGTATAATTTGCGTCATGAAAGAAAAATCAGACGTACTGTCGCATCAGAAGAGTGCATTGATGAATTTTTGACAGATTTTGAGTTAGAGCACTTGACCTAGTTTCTATGTTGGTCATTGAAATAGAATGAACTTGTAGTCCGTACTGTTTTCTATATAATCATCAATTTTAACGATTAAAAAATGTCTCAAAAAGAAACCTTGATATTTGTGTCAGTCTGTATTATTTATTAGTAAAATTAAATGATCTAGTATTTTAGATTTGAGTATGATTTAACTAGACCTTGCATTTGAGAATTTTGAATCGAAAGTGAAAACTATTTTCCCGACTATCGTGTGGTCAACGCTCTTAAGAGTGTTGACAAAAAAATACTACTCGTCGAAGTTGACTGAATATCTTAGTCGTAGCAATAATGTTGCAAATTTTGTAGTATTATAGCCGCAGAGCCCGTGACCCTGTATCAAATACTCTATGCCAAAAAATGGCGTGATCCGAATTTTTGGAATAATGGCGGACGCGATATAGTACCGTATTATTAGGTGGATGGTGACGACTCAGATCATGTTTGAGATTTTATTTTTTCTAATTCCTGAGAAGTTTGGTAAGATCTTCTTTTGAAGTACAAAACTACCTAAAACATTTTGTTCGAGGATGTTTGATTTTTCACTACTTAAAGTATTTTGAGGATATCTCTATGAAAATAAAGTTATTCGAAATACTAAAAGTTCTTTCGAAATCGGAGATCTCTTTTATGCGCGTTGTTCAAATTTAATAGAATTACGCAAAATGAGATACTAACTATAAATCTCGAGTAACCCATAAAGAATTACTCGGTTCATATTTTCGAAATTTCTCTTCTATTATCCGTTTGATTGAAACACGTTTTATTTATTAGAAAGACGGCGCTTGAAATTCTTCACCAAACAGTATAGTTTATCTAATGAATATAGTCTTCTATATTAAACTCAAGTAGAAAACTTAAAATATTTCTTTTTTTAGTTTTTTTCGACAGAACGTTTTGTTTCGTCTATCAATGTGGACATTGTTGTTGTGTGATCTCAATTCATAGCTTCAGCCAAGTAGTTCGATAAACTAGTTGTAATACTCAGAGCGACCGAGTATGAGTTATAAATAGAAAAGAAGCAGACAAAAAAGGTAGTACTCATGAGAAATCAAAGTTCCTATGAAACTGATGGTATGGTTAGATGTATGTGAGCTCTAAAATCCGGGAAGACAATCTTAGGAAAGAACTAGGCATATTATCAAAGGTATAGATGTGGCACCTCACATACATCATCTGAGCTGAGAATTGGTGTTCTGACCATTTTCCTAAATTCATCCTACGGTATTGTTGGGCATAAAATTCACCTGATTTATGTCAAATAAATTTCAGTTTATGGAATGACTTCGCTGAAATGATGAATTACGATCGCATAACAACAATGTCCGCATTGTTAGACGAAATGAAAAATGCTGTCAAAAAAAGAAATTAAAAAAGAAGGATTTTTAATTTTCTACTTGATTGTAATGTAAGAATACGTTTAATCAAAAACAATGGAGGAGACTACATTCGTTAAATAAACTATACTATGTTATGCGAGAATTGACAAATTTTTATGGAACATTCAATATATATATATATGTATATTGTTTTTAATGTCATATATTTATTGATATTTGGTATTTAGTTGAATTGAAGTGACTTCAAGAGATTTCTTGTCAATGTTGAAAATTCGTCAAAAATTTTGACGAAGTTATAACTTCAACAAATGGTGTAATTTCGGTATATATTTATATGGTTACCTTTAATTAGTATACTTCCTTGTGATTATCTTATAGCAATTCGTGATATTTCTGTTGAATATCAAAAAACTAAATGCTGAAGAGAATATGTTTTTTTTTTCTTCAAAATTGTTATGATAACAATAATCGATTACTTGATTATTATATAATACTGTTAATATTATTCAAAAACTCAATCGAATTTTATACTAGAAAAAAGATTAAAAAAAAATGATCATATTTGAATAAATATACCTTTTAACCATTAGAATCTGTTTGATATACACTAAACTATATGTAAGAATGACAAAAGAAAGAAGATAAATGCATGGACGAATGCATCGTATTAATTAACTATACGAGGTGAATATGTGTTTTACCTTTTTTTCTGTTCTGTTTTGCTATAGTAAAAAAACGGCATGATTATTTACAGTTACATTTATCCTTTTTATCTATCTCATATTGTTTATGGGAATCAGTAGAGCGAGTAATTACCTTGAGCAGACATTTAAAAGTTTGTTTCGTATTAAGGATGGACCAGATGTGCTAACTCGATTTGTATAGTAAGTTTTTCTACACTAAAATATGTGTTTGTAAATTTGTTTCTATGATGAAACGATGCAGTAAAACACACTCTGTAAAATAGTTATTGATTAACTCCGCTTGCACGTCTAGCAAGAAAGTTATAAACTTCGAAATATGCTACACAAAAATTTAAAAATTAACCACGAATTTTTTAGAATATAATAAGAAAATAGTGGGCTTAGTACAGCTTGAACACTCAGGTCACTTACAAAATCACTTTAAAGTTATTATATAATTCATTTTGGATGTGAAATACATTAACTCTAATTGAAGTTTGATTTTATTCATCTTCTCAATCTGTATATGTAACTATAATTAAAATAGTTTCAACTAAAATGATTCTTATCATCACAAATAACTTTCTTTGGAAATAATGTTCTAACAAGTCAAATATCTTTTTTCATCATTAAGTAATCATAAAAGAAAACGTCAGAAATATGACTTGATAAATTAGCTATGATATAACGAGTATCCTAAAAGTTACTTGACAAAAATAAATTTGAATATTTTTGTTACAAATCTATTGAATAAACTGGTTTTCATGCCAACGATAGAGGACATTTCTAATTTTCATCCATTTATTCAGAGGAGCACTTTCAAGTTCAATATACATTAAAGTTCGTTTTCAACTTTCGAAAAACAACATGTTGGATTTTTCTTGAGTCTAAAAATTCTGAACATTCTTCGAGAGAATTTGTTAGTCGTACTTTTCGTTTATCCATCACACTTATTTCAGATTCTAGAAAAAAAGTATCGTCTTCAGATTTAAAATGACTTTTCAATTAAGACTATTGTCATTAGATAGATAATCATGAGTAGTTCAAAAGTCTTTATTGATTTTAGTTCATAAATCTCCTAGATTGAGATATTGAATTTCGATCGGAGACTCTGTCCATATTAAAATTTCAATCAAACTAGTTTCTATGAAAAATTTGAGAAATTTTGAACGAAATCTCTTCGAGATATCGACTTTTAAAGAGTGTGGGTGTGACTGAAGAAGAACAGCATCCATATTCTCTTTTAGATAATACACCTTAAGTAATAGGGTAAGCCACCAGCAATGAGCTACACATAGAAAGTGATCCTCTCTTAATTGAACAGAATTTAAAGGCAAGAAGAAAGGTTATGCTAGGAATGAGTAAGTGTGAAAGTGTGCTTCGCTTCGTCGTCATTTCACAACCATACTTATGCTCACATTCACACCGGACATAATATTTTATTTTCGAACAAGAAAAAAAACTTAATCGATAGAAAACAATTAAATAAAACAACGAAAAATCAGATCATTTCTGTCTTCACAAGCACGAATTAATTCGTTCAACTATTGAATGTAATGTTGTATTGAAATGTATTCGTGATCATCAAATGAGTTCGAGATAATTGATTAAAAAACAAAAGCTCTTTACTTTCTCCTATCAGCTTTTCGATTGTCGAACGATTGATGAAACTCGTTCAGTTAATATTGGACTTCGTTCACATCGTAATAATGTTTCTGTTACACTTGGTCAAACATGGTAGAGTAACGTGAATTCTATTCTCTAGTGTTAAATGATTGTTCTTTACTGTTATTGCTCAAGTATCATGTTAAATAAGTAAACTGAAAGAAACAAATACATCGGAAACGTATGGATGCAATGCAAATAGGTTTCACAACCACACTCTGATGTCTATTACAAACATTTCAATTAAATATAATTTCTTCTATCTTTATTGGTTAACTGATTTTAATATTTTATTTCCATAAAAAAGTATAGGAAAATATTCTAACTTGATTAACCTTGATGATCTTATCAATCTTAACAAATACTTCAGAAGTATGCAGTTAGTTATTCATAGTTCTAGATCTTCATTGAGAGAGTAAAGCAAAACATTAAACGAAAGCAGTCATTCAGTTTATTAAATTGTATGCAGATTGACGCCACCCGTAGTTGAAATAGCTGGCTTATTTATATCGAATAGAATAGCACGCAACGGAGTTGGATTATATTTAATTGTTGTTTTCAGTTGTCCATCTTTTGTAATCTGCAACAAGCGTCCAGTCTCATAGTCAACAATGAGCCATTCATTACAAGTAAGTGAACAACAACGAAATGGTATCTTTTGAACACACTTAATATCTAGTTGAAGTGTCCAGATGCGATCGAGTGTTTCTGCATATCTTAATTCAACGCGAAGTGATTTCTTAGATTTATTCTTTACTACTAGAGCAAGATTTTCGTTATTGTAAACAATATCATTGATAATTTCATCTTTCATACATGTAAGAGGATATTTCCACTCTTTAATCACTTCGATTGCTGGGAATAATGTGAATTCCATAATGGATGAAGCACCTTCATTTGTGCATGCAAAGAGAACTGTATCAGAACATGTACATGATATCAAGTCCCGTCCTACAGTTGTGTACACATTATCAATTGACAATGTATTTTCATTAATGAGATAGATACTCTTTTTTCCTAGTACAATAAATCGATCTAATATTGATGACCAACACATGTCCCATATTGTACCGTACAGCCATAACATTTGTTTGACTATGTTCATTTTTCGATCAAATAAACATAAATTTGGCGCTTGATGTATCAAAAAGTGTCGATCATTACCAGTAAATGATCGAAAACTTTCTTCACTACGATGAATTGTTGTGTACGCAGGCGAAAGAGTTGATAGATCAAGTTCTATTTCAGTCGTTTTCGTAATAAAAACGGACGTATCATCTATTGGTAACGGACGAGTATTGATCGTAAAACATGTTCGCTCAATGTTGTTCTTATTGATTTGGAGTTGACGAATAGTTAATGTCAATGAATCGATATCGTGACGAGTTGTTTCTTGTGTATCGATGAATTCAGTTATCTTCATCTGAATTTGATTGAGTTCTTCTACTTGTTTTGTAACTGTTTCTTGAATAAGTTGATTAAGTTCTTGACACTTTTGTCCAAAAAAACAATCAATCTTCTTATGACAATCTTGACGCCATTGTTCAAGTTTTTGACGACTATTGCCAATTACTTTTTCTATATTTAGTGTTTCGAGACGAACTCCAAGTGCATTAAGTTCATCAGCTAAAGGATTCAGTAGAGAAACTAGTAAAGTATTATGTTCATTTAAATGTTGCAAACAAAGATTTTGTTGGCAACAATCACACAATCCACGTGATGTACGAGTACATTTCTCGATCGAGCATGATTGAGACATTTGTTGAAATATAATAAAGTTTTGATGTTCTAGAGACAGTTGTTACAAGAAGATAAAATGAAATATGATACTGTTTCTTAATACAAATGTTTGTTTGCGGAAGAAACAAAAAAAGATTTATTTTTGCATTCGTCTCGGAATAGACACTAAGAAAAATGATTTTATAAAAATAACTACGTATAGTTCAGCTGACGATGATTTTCTATTCAAAAACAGAATATTTATTTTTTCTGAAAATATGACAAGAAGAAAAGAATATGTTTCATTATATTTAGCATAATAGACTGTGCTTATATGTATAACCGAAGGTGATCGACAAAGTTACAATATCAACAAAATAAAATTTCGAAATTACTTCGAGTCAAATAAATACCAAAGAAATATAAATGAACTCATGATATTGAAAACGAAATATATATATTCATAGTTCAGTTTTCATTTCAATAACATTTATATGAATGTTTATGAACAAACATAAAAAAATGGGTGTTTCATATTTTGGTGTTATCTCAGCAACGGCTGAATGGTATGAACTCGGAGACATCTCATTAGAAAAAAAAATCAGTACAGAGTACGAATTCATTTTATTTTACTGTCCAATACAAAAAGTGGATAAGACACTCAAACTCAAAAACTGTCGAAAATGCACCTCTCTGATGAAGTACTATTTTGAACTTTTCTTCTGTAGTGCAAGTGATGTTAAAGTTTTTTTTTCACCAGACATAGATTTCATCCGGAAGTATCTTTGATATAGAATTATTCTATGTTAATAACTTATCTAATTTGTATTATCCACAACTTGGTTTGCACGTACTAGTGACCAATAATTTTGTCCATAGAAAACATGCAATATCTTCCAGTAATCAACAAAGTTACTTCAAATTCATGTTCAGCACGCGAAACCGGATCTCTTGAAAACACCCTTTTTTCAGTGAAGCGAATGACTCGATTTTCCTGAATGCTAATAAATGTTAAGCGACAGAAGGTTATATGATAAAAACACTATTTTAAAAACGTTGTGTATTCTGCAACCTCAGAGAGATGACTAGGAGTCTATTTTTTCGTTGACAAAAAGTCTTAGAATTATTTTTAACGTAGGAGACAAATCGATTTTGAGCCTGATATAGGTGGACACTACAAGAAAAACATTCTTACGAAATTTTTACCATTCCATTTCGTACGCTGAACATATATCTGAAATGATTCTTTTAATTTTGAAAGAGATTGCATGACTTTTACAAGAAGGATTAATCGTCAATATAAGAGAAGTAAGCCACATTGTGATTAATGCTAACTCGATCGTCAAATTATTTACATAGGACAATGAATGTCAAAAGTTGGTCTCGATGATGACTATCTCTGATCATAAAAGGACTATGATATTAGTTGCATCATGAAAGAAAAGTCCGAAATTCTGTTGTACCAGAAGGATGCATATCTTAATTTTTCACAGCGTTTGAGTTACAGCATTTTGTCTATTTTTTTACGTTGATCATTGAAATAGTATGAATTTTCTATCTAATGAAGAATCTCCGAGCCAGAATCATTTAGCCATTCCAGAGATAATATCGTAATACGAAAAAGACATCAATTTTCCACGATTGAAGAGGATCACAACATGGAGTCTTTTGTATTTGTTTCAGTTTGTATTATTGTAGATTTCACTGTGGTTTAACTAGACCTTTCGTTTGGAATACTGAATTAAAAGTCAAAGATGTTTTTCTGACGACCATTTGGTCAACTCTCCTATGCTTATGAGTGAAAATATATACTAAACAAAGTTAACTTAAAATTTTAGCCGTACCAACAACTCTGCGAATTTTGTACTATCTTGTTTGTAGAGTCAATGATACTCTATAAAATACTTTGCCAACAACTAGCGTGATTCGGCTTTTCGAAACAATTGCGGAATGAAGATAGTATCGTATTATTGTGCGAACAGTGACAACTCAGATCATGTTTAAGGTTTATTTGTTTTTTCTAACTCATGAGAAGTTTAGTAAGATCTTCTTTTGAAATACAAAACTAACTAAAACAATTGAACAAAATTGTGCGACAAAACGATTTTTTTTTGCGATGTTCGATTTTTCACTACTTAAACTATTTCTAGTATATCACCGTCAAAATGATGTTTTTCAAAAACGTGTTTTTATCAAAATCTTAGAACCAACTGCTCTACATATACTAAAAATTTCATCGAAATGAGACATCTCTTTTGCACGCATAGTTTAGATTTAAGAAAACTACTCGAAATAAAAAACTAGCTGTAAGTATATATATATGTATATATATTGTTTTTAATGTCAACAGTTTATTGATATTTATTGGATATTTTTTTGAATTGAAATGACTTCGAGAAATTTTTGTTGAAGTTACAACTTCAACGAGTGGTGTAGTTTTGATAGGACATATGTGTATAGTTACACTTTGTTTACCTCCTTGTGAATCTCCTATAGCAATTAGTGATATTTCTGTTGAATGTCAAAAAAACTAAATGTTGAAGAGAAGATCTTTCTTCGGAAAAACTATGATAAGAATAATCAATTGGTTGATTATTATATAGTATTGTTGATACTATTAGAAAATTCAACTGAATTGTAAACTAAAAAGAAGATACATCATATTCTAATAAATTCACTTTTTACCATCAGAACCAGTTTGATATACAGTGAAATGTCTGTCAGAATAAAAAAAATAAAATAAATGCATGGATGAATGCATCGATTTAATTAACAATATTTTATGAATATGTATTTTGCCTTTTTCTTCTGTTCTATTTTGCTATAGAAAAACGAACTTGATCATTTACAGTGACACTTATAATTTTCGTGTATCTCATGTTGTTATTGTGAATCAATAGACAGAGTGATGACCTTGAATATACAGTTGAAAGATTGTTTCATGTACAATTAATTTTTTATTACGTGATATAATATATATAGAGTATTTATATATCAATGTGGAATGGAGTTTATTTTTCTTCTGGCAATGAAGTAAAAAGGAATCACTTGTAAAATCACAACATCTGAAACATGAATAAAAATGCGAGATTATTTGATTTCTCAATTTTTCAAAACAACTTATTTTATTTAGAAATATATATGACGATCTCTTGTATTCATGAATATTGATTATATATTTCCATGGATTCCAGAAATATTTTGATAAAATATATGAATTTGTTATGGTTAAAATAGCTTTTTTTTTGTAAATCTCTCTGTTAGATCTTTCTCATCGTAATAGTACGGAACCTGTTTTAATTCGAAAAAAATCGCATTACCTCGGAAAACATCATTTAGAACTATTATTTCAAAGTATTTTTTAATTAATATTTAATAAAACATAAAAAGATTAGAATAAAGGATGAATTTTAAATTTATTTTTAGATAGTGATTTTTCATTATATTTTTTGTTATAATGTCAACATCTACTTCTGAATTTTGATCTAAATAAAAAACAAATTTTATTACTTAAATTTATTTCTAGCCGATGACTCCAGAATATATGAGAACCTTCGTATTTTGTCGATATCTCGCTCAGTTTTAATTCTATCTTTCAACAATAGTAGAAAATTTCTCAGATTTCATCCTGTTTTCCAATGAATCATTTCTGTTTTTCCGGAATAGTAGTATGGTAACACTCACTCTTGTTGTATTTTTCTGCCCAGTTGAGATAAAAGGTGGATATTCATCAATAATAGTCTACTTTGTCCCAAAAGTAGACAAAAAAAAATGCTGAAATGTGCTGAAAACATTTCACAAATTGGCCATGCTAACGATGTCAATTATTATCTGTTCAATGTTTTATCTGACAAACTAAGATGAAGTCACTTTTATATGAATTTGTCAAAAATTACAAACCACATCTTTCGATACTAAAAAAGAAGCCTAAACAATAAAGGCTTAGGCAAATATCAACAAACAACGAAGAACGTCATTGATTTTGGTTCACCCGTCATCATTTCGAACTGATGCTGGTTTGGTACAAAGAGATTATTTTTTGAAAGGGTTGGTCAAATGTAATCGGCTTTTCTATTCTCAGATGTACAGTATTACATATTTTACTAATTATATTCTTACTGTTCATTTTGATTCGTATGAATTCCATATTGAGCATTCTTCACTTATGGAAACTAATGGAAAAAAAAATCAATATCTGATTTGCAACATAGATTCCGGTGTCTGAGAATGAATAAAATCAGATGTGTTGGAAAATTGTGTTACCGATAATTTTCATTTATAAATCATACTTGTTTCAGATTCTAGAAAAAAAAGTATTTAATGTATCTATTAAAATATAAAAATCGTACAAGAAGAAATAAATGTTTCGTTAAATCTGTGTTCTTAATAAGACTTTGACAAATTTTTGTTGTTCACTAAGATAATAATTGCACATAGTTGGATAGAGTAATTATATATTTTTATTTGATTTATTTTGTGTCTTGTGCAAAAACTTCGATAATTTTCGTCAAGTAGCCAAAAAAGTTTTTGTTTACCTTGAAATTTTGTGATCATTTCATAGTTAATTTTTTCCGTAATTAATATCTACTAGAGTACTGGAAATTTTTATTTATATATAGCTTCGTAATCTCTTTTTTTTATAGACTATTCTCTGTTTTTCTTCAAGGAAATTTTAATGATGTAAGTTTATGATTTTTTTGTTGTTTGATATAGGACGAAAAGTAAAATAAATTTAATTTTCTCTTTTATTAAAAATTCGTTTTACTGCGCATTTCAATTTGATGGATTTCTTCCATCTAAAGTAGTTTTCATGATTAATGAATGCAGTTTCAATGAAATATGAACGTGCAAAAGTTTCGTGTCACTCTGTCTCCTATCTAACTATATCAAAATAAAGGAAAAAATCTAAAAGGATACCGACAAATATGTTTTCTTTTAATTGATATGAATATTTTCGCAGCTAAATAAGAAAGAAATCATTTCTATACAACACGTATAACTTGTAAGAGATTCGTTCTAACATGGAAAAGGAATACACTTTTTGATTGAACTTTTCAAGCGATATTCTAAGAATAATTAAATCTATATCTGTTGACAAAATTTTAGATAAAAAACTTTTAATTCAGTTTTTTTGAAAAATACCTGCTTACAGACCCTAAGTTTAGTAAAAATATTGTTATTTTTGTCGATAATGGTATGCATAGACTTTGTTTAAGGATTTTTTAGTTCCATTTATATCTACGTCTACTTACTACATAGAGTTGTATCTTGTAAGACATTAGAGAATATTCTTTTGAGTTATACGAGATCTTTTCATATGATTTGTATCTTTACGAAAGATCGAATATAAATATATGTATTGGAGGAGGTTGCATGAGCCCCAATCCTCTTAGGCTTTTTCCTGAGAATGAGGTTTCCCCATACACGACACAAATCAGAGAAAACAATATACAGCAATTGGGGATCTTTTCCAATCAACAAAACATTTCAAGTTAACATGTAATCATCCAACTTTCTATATATGAAAAACTCTATATGCAAAAACTCTTATTATAATTAAAAGTTATGTGACTGACATAGATGCTGTATATTGTTAACATCATCATCCCTGATTTATATTTCACATATATAAGTTTTTGTATTTTATTGTTCAAGTTAGTTTTATGTTTTGTTTGCATAGAAGTGAATAAAAAAAATATTTGCAGCTTAACTGATTTCGATTATCAAATAAAACGTGAATAATATTTCAGAAATATGAGGTTAATTATTTTTAGTTCGAGTTCTTCATCGAAAGAATAAGATAAATAATAAACGAACGTAGTCATTAATTTTATTGAATTGTATGCAAGTTTACATGCTTCCCAGTCGATATGGCTAATTGATTTGAGTTGAACAGAATAGCACGGTGGGGACTTGGATTATATTTCATTGTTTTCTTTATTTTTCCGTCTCTTGTAATCTGAAGCAAACGTCCACTCTCATAATCAACAATAAGCCATTCATTACAAGTGAGTGAACAACAACGAAATGCTATTCTGCAGACGCACGTCATATCCATTTGAAGTGCCCATATGCGATCGAGCATTTTTGCATATCTCAGCTCCATTCGTAGCGGTCTCTCGGATTTATTCTTAATCATTAGAGCAAGAGTTTCATTATTGTAAACCATATCATCGATAATTTCATCTTTGGCACATGTAAGAGGACCCCTCCATTCTCTAATTATTTCGATTGTTGGACATAATGTGAATTCCAAAATACTCGAAGGAGAATTATTTGTGCATGCAAAGAGAAGTGTATTAGAACATGTACACGATATAAAGTCATGTTCTACACTTGTATACACATTATTAATTGACATTGTATTTTCGTTTATGAGATAGATGTTATTTCTTCCAAGCACAATGAATCGATTTAATGTTGACGACCAACACATGTCCCAAATTCGACCATAAGACCATACGGCGTGTTTAATTATATTCATTTCTTGATTAAATAAACATATATTTGGATGCTGATGTACCAATATATATTGATCATTACAAGTTAGTGGTCCAGAACTTCCATTGGGACGATGAATCGTTGTAGATGCAGGCGAAAGAGTTGATAGATCAAGCTCTTTTTCAATGGATTTCTTAATAGAAATGAACGTGTCATCTATTAGTAATGGACGAGTATCGATCGTAAAACATGTTTCTTCGCTGTTGTTCATATTTCTTTCGAGCTGACGAATAGTTGATGACAATCGATCAATTTCTTGACGAGTTGTTTCTTGTGTATTGATGAGTTCAGTTATCCTCAAGTGTATTCGATTGAGTTCTTGTCGTTGTTGATCAACTTTTTCATTAATAAGTTGATCAAGTTCTTGACATTTTTGTTCAAATAAACAATCAATCTTCTTATAACAATCTTGACGCCATTGTTCAAGTTTTTCACGATTATTGTCAATGATTTTTTGTATATTTAATGTTTTGAGACGGACTCCAAGTACATTAATCTCATCAGTTAAAGGATTTAGTTGAGAAATGAGTGAGATATTATGTTCATTTAAATGTTGTAAACAAATATTTTGCTTGCAACAATCGCACAGCCAACGTGATTTTCGTGTACATTTCTCGATCGCACATAATTGAGGCATGTGATGAAAATAATCAATTTTGAATGTTCTAGAGATAGGTTGTTGTATGAAAATAAAATGAAATATAATATTATTTCTCAAGAAAAATATTTATTTATTAAGGAAACGAAAAAAGATTGTTTTTTTGCATGTGTATAATCAAAGTTAAGGTTTTTCTTTCAACTTCAATTTCAATGAACTGATGTCGTAAGAATAATAACGTTACGCGAATACCTGTGAAAAGTTCTGTCGAAGATGATTGTTTGTTCGAAAACAGAATAAACACTTTTTGTAGAGCATATGATAAAAAGAAAAGAATCTGCTTTTGTTATGTGTAACATTGCTGATTTTATCTATATAAGAGATGTGCACAGGACAGGATGGTTCTGTGCCCACCTCTGATCTGTAACTAATGATAAGAGACCTCTAAGATCTGTTGGTTTCTATCTTTTACTTTTGAATCATAACTTTCATTTTGGTATTAAAAAAGTAAGACTAAAAGTGAACCACCTAGCTGTAAGCTTTCTTGCAGTACAATCAAGGTATGTTTATATAATGCAAAAGATAGATTCGAGTGTATGAATATAAGTAGTAATTCTCAAAACATAAATTCTTATAAAATGTCACTGATGATCGCGTTCTAAAGTCACAAGCTATTCTTATTGTCTTATCTTCTACTTTTCTTGTGATGTTTGTTTGATAAGTTCTTGTTCGAGATTAGCTTCTTCACTGGTATAATTTATGCTACATTGAGACTTAGATAATACTTAAACGTAATATTTAAAAATCAAGTCAGACGAAAGTCTCTGGTTAACACTTTATGAGTGTAGATCTTAGTGTCGTCATCATGAATCTACAATCGTACGAAGTACGAACAAAAAGTAAGTAGTACTTGATATTTCTCAATAATTTCTTTTATGGTTATTTGTAAAAAGAAATATTATAGGTTTTTTTGAAAGGGTAGTTTTGAAGGATCCGAATCAGGCGTATAAAAGTAATATTGAATTTCAATAAAAACCAACATAATTTGCAGAGCTTTTAATTCTAAACAATTTTATAAGAAAAACCTTTTTTAAAAAGTTTTTACTTTGATGGAGATATATCAAAAATAATTTAAGTAGTAAAAATCAAGCATTCGCGAAAAATAAATTTTGATGCACAATTTTCTCCAATTGGTTTAGATGGTTTTGTACATCAAAACAAGACCAAAAAGATCGAAAGCCATGTTTGGACTTCTCGTGGCAAGATGCATCTGCCCATAATACACACGGCATGAATTTTAAAAAAAAATAACAAATCTCAAATATGATTTAATTCATCTCGAACTAGATAGTAACACAAAAGTATCTTTCATCTTCGATTATTAAACAGAGTTCCCAGCTTTCTTGATACAGTTAAAGTAGCACGCCATCTTTGTTAAGTAGTATTTTCACCAATATCCTTAATAGAGGGTTAACCACATAATCTTCAGAGAAATGCTTTTAACTTTCAATTTAGTTATCTCAAATGAAAGGTTCTTTCAAATGATATTCGAGTCGAAAATATTAGATCATTTGGTTTTAATGGTGAATAATGCAAACTGAAACTAGTAGCATAAGCACTTCTGTTTGTGGCATTTTTTTAATCGGTAAAAATTGATATGTTTAATATTTTGAGATTGGATTAGAAATGACTCGATAGCTTGGAGATTTGGGCACGTCACGTTAGATAGAAAACAGTAGAGACTACAGATACTTTCTGTTTTAACAATCAACATAGAAAGTAGAGAAAATACTCTAACTGAAAAATTGTCAGAAATTCGTCCTTTCGGTGGAGTAGTTTTGCGATCTTTTCGTTCACGATGCTATTGACACTCTAGTTCGTGTTCGACCTAGCTTGTACAAGTCATACAACATCTTTCCCTAATCGAAAAAATGACTTCAAATTCATGTTCAATACGCGAAACCGAGTCTCTCGAAAACGTTATTTTTCCAGTGAAGCAAGTGATCTAAATTTCCAGAATCCTACTCAACCCGAAACGATAGCTACTAAATGATAAAAATATTAAATTATTCACCGGCACGAAGAAAAAACTAGAAGTAAATTTTTTGATGGGAAAGAGTCTCGAAAACATCTATAGTATAAGAAAACAGTCAATTTTGAATGTTTCTTCCTGATGCGACATCAATTTTGATTTAGCCTATAGTTTTCTGATCACAATTAACTAAAGACTAGTCACAAAGATAAAATGCCGTTGCCTGGAATCAATTGACTTAGATATGCATCAAGTGACTCGTGTTTTCGAAGTTTAGAAACTATACAGTATTGTAACTTTCAGAAAAGCCTACAAAAGAAGAAAATACCGAACTTGAAATCGCTTACAATAATGAAATCTTATCGAAATAATAATACTCTTGCATTTTTCGTACATTCATAACAGGGGTCCTAATGGGCTGGGCTGGGCCTATGAAAGTCAACCCATGGGCTATCGAACTTTAACCCGGCCCACCCATGATTTTCTCCCAAAAAATCGGCTCAGCCCATGGGTAGCCATGGGCCACATATGTTGGTGTGGGTGTGGGTGTGGGTGCGGGGCATGGGTGTGAGTGGGTGTGTGGGTGTGGATGTTTCTCTATCAAGAGTAACACTCACATTCACATGAACACCCACACCCACACCCCACACTAGACATCGGCGTGACCGCCGTGACTACCGTGAGTCACGGTCACGGTCGTGAGTCAAGATCGTGACCATTTTTCGAAAAGGACTCGTGACCATGACGTGACCGTGACCAAAACCTGGTCACAACCAGTCACGATAAATTTGCAATGTAACTATAGAGCAGTTATTTTCAAACTTTATTAGAGAATTAGATATTATATTTGGTATTCTTTCAATATGTATCAATATCCTTTTCTAATTATGCTAACTTAAAACGAAGGAATAGAATCAATACAATCGCGATACCAGAAAAAATATACTCAGTATTAATATATTTTAAACTGTTCGCACAGAAATATTTTAGAAAAAAGTGTACCACTAAAAAATATTATGACCTCCTTGAACAAGATTTGTCATTTTCATATANAAACCTTGACCAGCTTAGCTTTGTTCAAATTTTTTATATTCATTTCTGAGTCTTCAATCAAACAGACACGAAAGATGAAATTTTTTTCAACAAAATCTCGCAGAAAGTCGACGAAATTAGCATTATTTGTTCGGTTGCTAGCAGCAGATAAAATGAGGTACTTTCTGCCAAAGTTTCCCGACTTTCTGGGGAATTTTTTGCCTCTCCCACATTTCAAAACAATCGACAACCCTGGTAGGAAGATTCCTGTTGAAAAAAATTTCATCTTTCGTGTCTGTTTGATTGAAGACTCAGAAATGAATATAAAAAATTTGAACAAAGCTAAGCTGGTCAAGGTTTTTATCAGCTACATTTTGTTTGTTTTTTGATAAAACTTGGTTCACGTAGCCTGAAATTATAAAAAAATATCGACTTTTGAAGTTGCTCGTTTTATACACACAGTCTACAATGTTACATACAATAAAAGACCAATTCTTGTGTTTTAATCATATTATCGAAAAAAATGAATATTCTGTTTTTCGATGAATAAGTATTTCGAGTTGAAGTGTTCAGCATCATTTTTATCAAGTCTCTATTCTTACAAAGTCTGTTTATTGAGTTAAAAGCTGAAAAAACAACTTAACCTTCATTATGCCAACGCAAAAATAATGATTTTTTCGTTTCTTCAGCAAACAAATAATTCTTTTCTTGAAAATAACATTACAATTCTTTTTCTCTTCCTTCGATAACTATATGCAGAACATCAAAATTTTATTATATTCATCAAATGTCTCAACCATG
The DNA here is from genome assembly GCA_905329745.1 of Rotaria sp. Silwood2. Lineage (NCBI taxonomy): Eukaryota > Metazoa > Rotifera > Eurotatoria > Philodinida > Philodinidae > Rotaria > Rotaria sp. Silwood2. The sequence goes on along the minus strand of CAJNSZ010000029.1, from coordinate 957,738 downwards.
TTTGATCGAGAATTGCGTCCGTAAATCACGTGGGTTGTGTGATTGTTGTCAACAAAATCTTTGTTTACAACATTTAAATGAACACAATGAGTCACTTATTTTTCAATTGAATCCTTTGGCTGATGAAATTAATGCACTTGGGAATCGTCTCAAAACACTAGATATTCACAAAATAATTGACAATAGTCGTCAAAAACTTGAACAATGGCGCCAAGATTGTTATAAGAAGATAGATTGCTTTTTTGAACAAAAATGTCAAGAACTTGATCAACTTATTAATGAAAAAGTTGACCAACAACGAGAAGAGCTCAATCGAATACAACGGGATATAATTCAGTTAATCAATGTACAAGAAATAACTCGTCAGAATATCGATTCATTGAGATCAAGTATTGGCCAGCTCGAAGCAAATATAAACCACATCGAACAAAAGTTTTTTACAATCAATACTCATCCATTAGTAATAGATGACGCGCTCGTTTTGATTAGGAAAATGACTGACCATGAACTTGATCTATCAACTCTGTGGCCGATCTACAGAACAATTGACAGTCCTAAGGGCAGTTGCGGATCACTAACTGGCAATGATCGGTACTTATTGAAGCACCAAGAGCCTAACTTATGTTTATTTGATAGAGAAATGAACATAGTAAAACAAACGTTATGGCCTTACGGTGCAATTCATGACATGTGTTGGTCGTCAACATTAGATCGTTTTATTGTGCTTGGGAAAAAGGACATCTTTCTCATAAACGAACATACAATGTCAATTGATAATGTCCATACAATTGAAGAACGAGACTGGGGATCGTGTACATGTTCTGACACGGTTCTCTTTGCATCCAAAATTGAACGTGCTTCATCTGTTATGGAATTCACATTATTGCCCACAATCGAATTGACTCGAGAATGGAAATATCCTCATACATGTAACAGAGATGAATTTATTGCTGATACTGTTTACAACAACGGAAATCTTGCTCTGATGGTTATGAAAAAATCCGAGAAATCGGTACGGATTGAATTAAGATATGCAAACACGTTCGATCGTATCTGGTCATTTCAAACTGATATTAGATGGATTCAAAATAAAGTGTTTCGCTGTTGTTCACTAACATGTAATGAGTGGTTGATTGTTGACTATCACACTGGACGCCTGCTGCACATCACAAAAGATGGAGAAATAAAGAATACAATTCAATATTACCCGACTCCCTATCGTGCTATTCTGTTGAACCTAAATAATCTAGCTGTATCAACTATGAATGATGTTCGACTGCATACAATTCAATAAAACAAATGACTGCTTTGATTTAATATTTTACTCTATTTTTTATTTCTGTATTCATAAATTTTTACTGTAGAAATAAATTTTTATAGAACCCTGATAACATATTGGTCTTTGCGTATAATCATTTCAAGTTATCAGAGTATGTATTACAATTTGATTATTATTTTTTCATTCGGAAAGGTCTATTTCAAACAAAATCTTTTACAGGAAAGCAATATATTTATTTTTTTTCTTATTTACTTGTGTTGCCGATGTTCGTAACAAAATAATAAAAATTGTACTAATATCTATACAAAAATAAATTGTCGTAGAGAGTGATGAGACATATTTTGAATGAATTTCGTTAGGAAATAAAAATGTACATAAACATTTTCCCGTGACAATATCCCATAACTAAACTTCAAAATTTATTATTTTAGAAAAAGAAACAAAGACTATTAAAACATACTTGAAGACTAAGATCACTTTAAGCATTCAAAGGTAAATGAATGTTTCTAATTGATATTTAACAAAGAACATGAATTGGACCCCCCCACGACCTGAAAATGAATTTGTGGGAGTAATATCTAGATTTTGGTCAAGATTTATTTAAAAAAAAAATTTTTTTAAATTGAATTTTTTTTTTATACTCTTCAATATTCGATCGATCCATAAGAGGATATCCATCAACTGATATTAAACAGTCTTGATCTTCATCAACTAATAAATTATTTGTTCAAATATATGCTGAAAATTTTACTAAATGTTCACCATTATCACGTTAAATAATAAATTAAAACCATATATTTTCATTTTGAATTTATTATTTTACTCTGTATATAGACGTATTTTGTTTCCTATTATACAAGTTAAGACAGTTTAATCAAGAGTATATGTCATTGAACTAATAAGTCCAGTGATTGCTATTTGTCTTTATAAGTTCGATTCTAGAAGTTATGTAAATAAATGAAATCGTAGTCAACTATTCAATTGTCAAGCATAAATTGAAGGACGATCTATGGCCGCAGTAGCATAGATCTGATCACGAAAAAATAAGAGACCATGATATGCAACAGGTATATCACATTTACATGTAAGAAGAAAATCAACGTAAAATTACTTTAAGTATAGAAATTTTTTGGGGAAAAAAGTATCTAATGATTTGTCACAATATGAAAATCATACCAAAAGGAAGTAGAGAAGGAACATTTATTTTGACTAAAACTTCCAAAATATTCAATGAGCAATTAGATCAATCTGCGAACACAAGTAAAGATTTAGACTCTTTAATTTAATTTTTATCAAAAAAGCCAAGAATTCAGTGAAAGGATTGTAATATTTATCGAGAATACCATGACTAATATCCTTTAGCTTTTTCTTAGTCTGATATCTATCTACTTCTGATCATGATATACAGTCGTATCTTGTGAGAAGTCAGAGACGTTTATTGATAGGATTTCTCTTACGATGAGCAGGTGAATCTATTCATTTCTACTAGAAGACGCCGATCAATAACGACTTGTTTGACTGCACAAACTACTTCCTTATACTTCTAAAAAAAAAAGCAAATAACTTTTTCTATTTTTATTGGTCAACGAATTTTAATGTTTTATGTGCATATAAAAAATTTTAAAAAATTTTAAAAAAGTATTGTAACTTGACTCATCTCGATTATCAAGTCAGTCTTAAATTATATTTCAGAAATATGTTGTTAAGTATATTTTGATTCGAGTCCTCCATCCAAAAAGTAAAACAAAATAGTGGACGAAAACAGTCATTTATTTTATTGAACCATATGCAACCAAACATCATTCATAGTCGACACAACTAGTTTATTTAGATCGAACAAAGTAGCACGATAGAGGTTCGGATAATATTGAATTGTTTTCTTTATTTTTCTGTCTTTTGTAACTTGAAGAAGGCGTTCAGTCTCATATTCGGCAATGAGTCATTCGTGATTATGGAGTATGCAACAACGAAATGCTATTTTTTGGACGCACGTAATATCGAATTGAAACGACCATATGCGATCGAACGTATTTGTATACCTTAATTCAATATGCAGCATTTTTTAAGTATATTCTTAATCGTCAGAGCAAGACTTCCGTTATTGTAAACGATGCCATCAATATCTTCATCTTTGCTACATGTAAGAGGACACTTCCATTCTCTAATCATTTTAATCGTTGGGAATAATATGAATTCCATAATAGATGAACCCCATTGATTGGTGTTTGCAAAGAGAACTGTATCAGAACATGTACACGATCACCACTTTTGTTCTTTAATTGTATACACATTATGAATTGACATTGTATCTTCGTTTATGAGAAACATGTTATTCACTTCAAGTACAATGAATCGATCTGATGTTGATGACCAGCACATGTCCGAAATTGCACCATAAGGCCATAACGTTTGTTTGACTATGCTCAGTTCTCTATTAAATAAACATAAATTTGGATGTTGATGTATCAATAAGTGTTGATAACTTTTAGTTACTGACCGAAAGCTTCCATCTGGATGATGAATTGTTTTGTAAACAGGTGAAAGAATTGATAGATCAAGTTCATGTTTAGTCTTTTTCTCTGCAATAACAATCGTGTCATCTATTACTAATGGGCGAGTATTAATTGTAAAACAGATTTGTTTCATATTGTTCATATTTGTTTCAAGCTGATGAATAGTTGATCTTATAATAAATCGATATCTGGACAAGTTGTTTCTTGTGCATTAATGAGTTCAGTTATCTTCAAATGTATTCTATTAAGTTCTTCTCGTCGTTGACCAACTCTTTCATTAACAATTTGATCAAGTTCTTGACATTTTTGTTCAAATAAACAATCAACCTTCTTATGACAATATTTACACCATCGTTCAAGTTTCTGACGACTATTGCCAATTATTTTTTGAATATTTAATGTTTTAGCACGATCTCCAAGCTGACGCATTATGTTCATTTAGATGTTGTAAACAAAGATTTTGTTGACAACAATCACACAACCCACGTGATATACGGATGCATTTCTCGATGGAACATGTTTTGCCGAGACGTTAGATGAAAATAATGAAATTCTGAGTTCTGAAGATGGTTGCAGCATAGGACAGAAAAGTGAAATATGCTGTTAGTGTTTAAGAAGAAGAGTGTTTGTTTATTGAAGAAAAGGAAAAGATTGTTTTTGCATATGTGTCAACGAAATTAACTTTTTTTTCAACTTTGAATTCAATGAGTAGATGTCGTAAGTATAGCGATTGTAAAAGAATAACTATGAATATTTCATACTCTGCTATGTATAATGATTCGATAATTGACATGAAAACTGTCTGTGAACAATTTGACTGAAAAACTAAATGGTGAAGTTTGATAATTAAAAGGTTGTGGATACTCATCACAATGACGGAATTTTCGTTTTTCAGTGTCAAACGAATCGAATCGAGATTTTCTTATTCGCTGTAGCCTCTGATTTCTACCTCTTATTGTTGTATAGATACAAGTAACATAGAGTTCATAAGAATTTTTTCCGGTGTTTTATTCGAGAAGTTAAATAAAAAGCAATGATTTGATTGCGATTTAGAGATCGAAATTCTTTAAATATAAAAAGAAAAAAAAAACGTCTGTCACTATTTGTCTATCTACTCTTAATCTTGATCTATCACTTGCTTCATTCGATTTCAGTAAATTTTCCATCATTTTCTCATGTTTTCCGGTGCTAAACATTTTTCACTTCTGATTCATTTTCAAATCTTTCTCTTCTCAACTTTTCCTCGATTTCTGACGCCACTAATATCTGTAATTAATGATAATAGATGTCTAGAATGCTATACTCGAATTTAAACATCGGGTTGTCATATTATTCAAAAATTTTTGACAGTATATTTTATTTCAAGTGCTTCCTATTTTTTGCTAGGAATCTCGGTTTTTTTTTTGTGTGATAAATTGCAAGGTTAAAAACGAAGATAAACGAACCGTCTAGCTGCAAGTAAAAGCAACGACAAGATTATTGCGGAAAACAACTAGCTGATGATGTAGAATGCCTCCTTCAGCCTTTGGTTCTCTTCTAGTACAGTCAAAAAATATGATATATTGCAAAAGATAGATCCGAATATTTCAATATAAACAATAAATCTCAAAACAAAATCCTCATAACATCACTCGAATGATTACGTTCGAAGGTAGAAAGTTGTTCTTACTAATTTTCTTATCATGTTTGTCTGATATGCTCTTCATTCAGATTAACTTCACTAGGAGAATTTATGCTAGATTGATACTTAGATAATAATGAAACATAGTATTTAAAACTTCAGTTACAAAAAGTCTTCATTTGACTGACTATGAGTCTAACTTTAGTAGCCGTTTAAGTTATATTTATCGTCAGAGTATTTTTGGCATTGATATACAGTTAAAATACTAACAAAAAGTAATGTTTAACTTTTTTCAATAACTCGTTCAGTTTATTCGTAAAATTCATATAAATGTTTTTAAGATGAAAAAAAAAATAACTATAAATATTTATATTTTTCTTTTTAATATCATTATTTAATTGAATTGAAATTGCAACTTGTTCGAATGGTTTAACTTTAATATGAAATAATATGGGTTGAGAAACAAATGGAAAAAAAATGTCAGAGTCTATTTGGCGATATCACAGAGTTCTAAAGTAATCAAATATGCTTTAATTGAAACGAAACATCTCTAAAAAAAACTCCTGTAACTTCATCATCGAGCAACATTACTTCCATTTCTATTACTTTAAATTATTAAGAGAGTCAGAGAAAAATGTTTTCAATGACGATTTTTGTAGTACAAATAGTGATCTTTCCAATAGTGTATTAGAAGTTAAGTGCTTTTTTAGATTTTATAACAAAATATTGCTTTTTTATGGAAAAAATGAAATCATTTTGTTGTTCACACCGACACCTTCAGGTCACGTATGGTTTCTGGAGATTGAAGCTGATTTTCATCGAAACTCATAGTTCTAATAAACAACTGGATTCTAGAAAATTTGCATTTTTCAAATAGTTTTCATTAAAGAGTCTGGAACAGGCTTGCCGATTAGGGGGAGGAATGGGGAGGGGGGGGGGGCTATTTCCCCCACTAAAAATTGAAACCACACCTGATTTTCTGAAAAAATTTCCGACACTTTCTGTCAAATTTTAAAAAGTCTCATTGTAAATTCTGGCAGAAACCCCCTTTTTAAGCACTTTTTGCCATTTTTCTGGCAGAAAATCGAATAAAAACCCTTTTTTTTTTTCAACAAAACCTCGCAGAAAGTCGACGAAATGAGCATTATTTGTTCGGTTGCTACCAGCAGGTAAAATGAGGTACTTTTTGCCAAAATTTTCCGACTTTCTGGCGAATTTTTTGCCCCTCCCACATTTCAAAACAATCGACAACCCTGAACAGCATTAAGACTTAATATTTTTAAATTATCTAAAACACTTCAAAACATAATTTTTACATTGGTGGAATAATAGTGCAAAATCTTTGAATGTCTATTCTGCCAACGTAGACGTAGGTATGAATCATTGTTTATTGCTGTCATTGTATTTTGTAGTTTTTCATGTTCGACAGTTATATTCACTTATCACACTCTGTGATGCATGAGAGGCATATCTGTTACTGACAAAAGTCAACAGAGAAGTTTGAAAGACTTTAAAAATCAAAGTTTTTAGAAAAAAACGTTAGTTTCTCCTGTGTAAGGATTCAGAAAAACTTATCAAACATCATTAAATTCCAGTTTAAAACCAAGAAACTACAATGCATTTGACAGTAGACACTGCTCTATCTAACGAAGTATAAATGGCAAAATCGATAAATTTGAGCAAAATTAACTTTTCTGTATCGAAAAAGGTCCTTAAAGTTGAAAAAACAATCTTAAATTTCATTAAACAAATGCAAAAGCAATCACTTTTCGTTTCTTTAGCAAACGAGCATTTTTTTTTTCTTGAGAAATAACGTCATACTTCCTTTCCTCTTCCTACAGCATCCATTTCTACCACATCAGAATTGTATTATTCTCATCTAATGTCTCAATCATGTTCGATCGAGAAATGCACTCGTACATCACATTGGCTGTGTGACTGTTGCTGGGACAATCTTTATTTACAACATTTAAATGAACATAATGAATTATTTATTTCTCAATTGAATCCTTTGATTGATGAAATCAATATGCTTGAAAATCGTCTCAAATCGCTAAATATTCAAAAAACAATTGGTAATAGTCGTCAAAAACTTGAAGAAAGGTGTCAAGACTGTTGTAAGAAGATTGATTGTTTATTTGAACAAAAATGTCAAGAACTTGATCAACTTGTTCATGAAAAAGTTGACCAACAATGAGAAGAACTCAATCGAATGCAGCTGAAAATAACTGAACTGATTAATGCACAAGAAACAACTCATCACAATATTGATATATTGACATCAAGTGTTCACCAGCTCGAAAAAAATATTCATAACATTAAACAAACATGTTTTACTATCAATACTCGTCCAATATTAATAGATGAAAGGCTCGTTTTTATAGAGAAAACGACTGAACATGAACTTGATCTATCAGCTCTTTCGGTTGTCTGCAGAAGAATTTATTATCCAAAGAGAAGTTTTCAATCGCTAACTGCAAACGATCGTTTCTGTTAATGCATCTAAAGTCAAATTTATGTTTATTTGATCGAATCATGAACATAGTAAACCAAATACAATGTCAATTGATAAGGTATACACAATTAAGGAACGATACTGGCTATCGTGTACTTGTTCTGACACTGTTCTCTTTGCATGCACAAACGAATTTAGTTCATCTATTATGGAATTCATATTATTACCAATAGTTGAATTGATTAGAGAACGGAAATATCCTGTTATATGTAGCAAGGATGAAATGATTGATGATATAGTTTACAATAATGGAAATCTTGCTAGGATGACCAAGAATGTATCCGAGAAATCGATGCGCATTGACTTAAGGTATGTTAAGACGTTCAATCGTATCTGGACAGTTCAACTTGATATTAAATGTGGTCAAAATCTAACATTTTGCTGTTATTCACTCACTGGTAATGAATGACTGGATGTCTAATTCATATTACCAACGATGGGAAAACAATTCAAGATTATTCGGATCTTTACCGTGCTGTTCTATTGAACCTAAATATGCTAGCTGTATCGACTATCAATGACGTAAAACTGCATGTAACTCAATCAAATGAATAATTACTTTCGTTTTTTGACTATGAATTTCATTAGCAAATAAAAATCTATATAAACATTTTTCTGTATCAACAGGCTCGAGCACTAAGATTACTAGAAACAGTTATAAGTAAAAGAATTTTTCTATTTGGTATTTGACAAACGTCATGAATTCAATCCTTATGACGTTGAATTGATTTTGTTGGAGAAATATATAGATTTCGATCAAGATTGATTCTTGAACAAAAAAAAAATAACAAAATGTAGTTTTTATTTATTTTTTATTCTTTAATATTCATTAACAGATAAGAAACAATCTTGATCTTCATCAAATAATGAATAATTTATTATTCGAATATATGCTCAAAGTATTATTAAATGTTGACCATTATCAATCTAAATAATAAATTAAGATTATTTATTTTTATTTTGAATTTATTATTTTACTGTGTAATGATGAAAGAAGTTGGATGACTTTCACACCTAAAATTAATAATCAATACGAAGGATAGACCATGTTGAAGACAATACTAACTCGCCTCCGAAGTTATTTACATTGTGCAATTATATATTGGGAGATGTGAGGATTTATCTTTGGACAAGAGTAGAAAAATGCTTCGATTTCAACCTAAGTCACAAATGCGTCATTTCTTTTTTTTTCTAAATTAGTAAAAATTAGCTTTTTTTCTTGAATGACAATAGGGTAACACTTGCTTAGATTTGCATACAAAAAAAACATCAAGTATCCTTCCTTATCCGGATGAAACAAGCAAAATCTACTAAACTTGTTCTGTTTTCTACCCAATTGAGACAAAAAATGTATGTATTAATCTATTCAGGGTTTTATCTCTCAATCTTAGATGGAGTAACTTTTATATTCACTTGTCAAGAATTTCACTACACACTTTTTGATGTCAACAAGAAGCCTAAACATTAAAAATTGAATGAGATAATAACAAAATACGAAGATCCTCATGAACTTTGGTTCATTCGCCCAGTGAAAAATTTTCGCGATTTTCAATCGGATTTTTGTGCAATAAAATCAAAATTAAAATCGATTGATAATTTTGATTATTGTTGATCTTAACTTAACTATTATTTGATATTGTTGCTTATCCAGTGTAAAATTTTCTGATTAAGATCGGATTATTTTGCAGCACAATTGAAATTATTAATCGATTTATAATCTTGATTTTGCTACAGAATAATCCGATTTTAATCGGAAAATTTTACACTGGATAAGCAATAATAGCAAATAATAGTTAAGTCATGATCAACAATAATCAAAATTATCAATCGATTTTAATTTTGATTTTGTTGCACAAAAATCCGATTGAAAATCGCGAAAATTTTTCACTGGGTCGTCATCATTTTGATCTACTGTTGGTTTAATTAATACAAAGAGATCATTATTTTTAAAGTATTTGACAAGATAAATCGAGTTTTTTTATTTTCAGATACACAGTTTTGTACAAAAATTTCGTTGATCAATATTATACTCTTGAAGTTTTGCCTGTTCGAATTCTTGACATGATTTCAATACGACAAAATAAAATTTGATCATTTAATACAACATTTTCTTGTAATTTTTGCTAATTTACTTATTAGAATGAATGTACAAAAAAAAAATCTGAATTTGTTTACAGAAATAAAGTTATTTCTAACTTGAAAGATATTTTCTCCTACGAACAAAAAATAAGCTTCTTTGTCTTTTCTTCTTGTATTATTTTGTATACACATATCATATTTTATTTATGTATTTGGTTTTATTGTGTATTTATTACAAGATGACCCGTTTTAGTGTTATTGAGAGAGCACAAAAGAGCAATACAAAGAACAATAACATCCTATTTAATCATTTTCAGTTTAAAGCGTAGGTATACCTTGACGTATCTTTTTTTGAAAGCCGATTGTTTTGCGTGGTTGCATATGGGCAGTATCATCGATTATTTGTAATTATGTGAATAACCATTTGTAAGCGCTATCGACTACAGAAAACAATCGGCTGTAAAAAAAAACAAAGACACGCTTAGACATATCTACACGCTAAAACTGAAAATGATTAAATAGGATAGTTGTCTTCTTTGTATTGCTGCTTTTATTCTCTTAATATCACTAAAATGATTCATTTTGATTTAAATACACAACAAAACAAAATAACACGTAAATAATATATAATATGTATAAAAAATGTCATTGGCTCTGCTACCTGTACAATGAAATACAAATTTACTATACCATAATACAAGAGAAAAAGAGAAAGAAATCATTAAAAAAAGAACTTATCCATGTCCATGGGAGATTCCAATGTCGAAGGATGAATAATATAAGGCGTGTTAGAAAAATTTGTCATCAGTACGTTTTGTTTATTAATCACATTTGTTTCAGATTCTAGAAAAAAAAAAAGGTATCTAATATTTTCATTAAAATAAAAAAAAAAACATATTAGAAGAAGTAAATGTTGCATCAGTTTATGTTGTCGACTAAGATAATAACTAAGACGATAGTGACAAAGTAAAAATAACCATTTAATAACGATAAATAACAGTTTGATAATAATAATGATGAGAAGAATGTTTGCTTATTTCCTTGAAATAGAATTTAATGTTATAATTATATAATTCAAGAGTGAACATGATAATTATATCTACTTTATATTAAAATAGTTTAATCAACAATAAATTTAAGTCAAGTTGTTTTATGCAGAAAACATCCACATTCACAGTAACTAATTCTAAATAGATGTAGTGTTCTAGAGGTCTTACATTCACTACAGGACGTTTTAACCTTTTTTTTTTATATTCTTTGACCGTTGACTCGTACATAAATCAAAAAAATATTCCAACACACCTAATTTATTATTTTTAAACGTAAGATGCCGGAAATGCATAATTAAGACAGATTTTTTTTATAAACGGTTAGTTATAGCATGACGAGCTGATCCAGAATATAGATGTTTCAAATTTTTTGAATGAATTTTTACGAGAAAAGTTTCGATTTTTCCGAGCACAATAAAGAATATGTGTTCTCTAATTTCGATTTGCTTGCATGTGACATTATACAAGAAAAATATACAATAACCTATGAAAAAACACATGACAATCCAAATTATTGGTTTATATCAACAGTTCTTTATATTTATACAAGGTATGAATAATGCCTGACTCATCAGGGAGAACATACCTTCAACATTTTAGAGTTGATCATCAATAATTTTTCAGAAGAACGATTCATCAAAGTCTGCTCAATTTTACATATACAAAAACAAGACTTATTAAAATGAGTATTTGAATGGGTCTTGGCGAGATGTTATATGTGGAGAATTCTAGATTCATTCATGGTGTTTTTTCTTATCATCATGATCTCAGATGTATATTTTAAACATTCAATTAAATATAACTTTTTCCATCTTTATTGGTTAAGTAAAATGTGAATTTTTATTTACATATAATAAAATTAATGAAAAATTATTCTAACTAAAGTGACCTTTATAATATAATCAACTAAAATTTACAATTCAACAACATAGATTTAATTATGTTGTAACTCAACCTTCTCACCGCAATAGTAAAGCAAAAGTTTAAACACAAGTAGTTATTTATTTTATTGAATCGTATGCAGATTTATGTCATTGGTAGTTGATACTGCTAGAGTATTTATGTCGAACAGAATAGCACGACAAGGAGTCGGATAATATTCAATTATCTTCTTTATTTTTCCATCTTTTGTAATCTGAAGTAGATGTCCAGTCTCATAGTCGACAACGAGCCACTCATTACAAGGGAGTGAGCAACAGCGAAATGCTAGTTTTTGAGTCCAACTAATATTAAGTTGAAATGACCAGATGGGATCGAGTGTCTTTGCATATCTCAATTCCATGCTCAGCGTTTTATCCAATGTATTCACAATCATCAGAGCTAGATTTCCGTTATTGTAAATACTACTAACAATAAATTCATCTTTGCTACATGTCAAAGGATATTTCCATACTTTAATCAACTCGATTGCTGGTAGTAATGAAAATTCCATAATAGATGATGCACGTCCATTTGTGCATGCGAATAGAACTGTTTCAGAGCATGTACACGATAGCCACTGTCGTTCTTTGGTTGTATACACATTATCAACTGACATTGTATCTTCATTTATGAGAAAGATGTCATTTTTTCCAAGTAAAATGAATTTATTCAATGTTGACGACCAACACATGTCCTGAATTTCACCGTACGACCACAAAGTCTGCTTGGCTAAGCTCATAGTTTGATCGAATAAGCATAAATTTGGATGTTGATGCATTAATAAGTACTGATCATTGCTAATAAATGGTCGAAAACTTCCCTCAGAACGATGAATTGTTTTGTATACAGGTGAAAGAGTTGATAGATCAAGTTCATGTTCAGTAGTTTTTTCTATAGACATAAATATGTCGTCTATTACTAATGGACGGATATGAATCGTAAAACATGTTTGTTCGAGGTTGTTCATATTTCGCTCGAGCTGACGAATAGTTGATTTCAATAGATTGATATCTTGACGAGTTATTTCTTGTTCAGTGATAAATTCAGTTATCTTGAGATTTATTAGATTGAGTTCTTCTCGTTGTTCTTCAACTGTTTCATTAACAAATTGATTAATTTCTTCACATATTTGTTCAAAAACAGAATCAATCTTCTTATGACAATCTTCACGCCATTGTTTAAGTTTTTCACGACTATCCGCAATTTCTTTGTGAATACTTAGTGTATCAAGATAATTTCCGAGTGCATTGATTTCATCAGTCAAAGGATTTAGTTGAGAAATGAGTAGCTCATTATGTTCATTTAAATGTTGTAAACAAAGGTTCTGTTGGCAACAATCACACAGCCAACGTGATGTTCGGGTGCATTTCTCGATCGAACATAGCTGAGACATTTGATGAAAATAATAAAATTCTGATGTTCTGAAGATAATTGTAATTAGAAGAGAAAATTAAATATAATATTATTTCTTAAAAAATTGTTTTTTTCCTGAAGGAACAAAAAAAGGAGTGTTTTTGCATTCCTATGCAAAGTTATGGTTTTCTCTTCAACTTCAAAGTCAAGAAATAGATGCTTTGAGAAGAGTGATTACACAAGAGTAATTATGAATACATCAGTCAAAGACGATTATTCGTCTGAAAATAAAATATTTATGTTTTTTTAGACGCACGTAATAAAAACAATCTAATGTTTTCAAACTCTGTGTAACAGTGTAGACTGTGCACAAGGTTACTACTTTGGCAAAAAAGTTCATCGAAATTACTTCGAATCAACTCAATACCATATAAATATGAAATTAAGTGATAATATTAAAAACAAAATAAAACATTTATATCATTTTTTTACGAATAAACATAAAAAAAATGGTTACCAGAATGATGCTCCCCCGGCACTTGCTCCCTAGCAACAGTTGCTCCTCAACAGTACTTGATAGAACTCTTATTGACTGCAAGAACAGCATATAAATCGATAAGGATGGGTGCAGATTTATGTGTTCGATGTGGGTTCGAATATAAGTGAGGGTGTGGGTGTGAATGCATGTGTGAAAGTTGTTATGGTGTGTGTGTGTGTGTGTGTAAAGAATTTATGGAGTGTGAGTGTGGATATGAAGTTAGAAAAGACCGATGCTCCACGAACACGACTTTATTATACTTCTACGTTTTCATTCTATGATAAACATGCAATGTGACTGATACTACCTAATTCACAAAATGATTCTTGAGTTTTCCATGTATTTTTGAATCCTGCCCTGATCTGTAACTATTTTAGATACTTTTTGGCTTATATAAATCAGTAGGTTTTCAAAAATGATTTTGGATTTTAAATGGAGCAGACGCCGCTGTAGTGTACCTGTCCTGGGAGTATCTTTCATGGAATCATAAAAAATTGATAGTTTGAACTCGGAGACATCTCATTAGATAAAAATCAGTATAGAAAAAAAAAATCATTTTATTTCAATGAGCAAAATAGAATGTAGACCAGATCCTGTAACTGAAAAACTACGGAAAACTTGAAAATATATCCTTCTGACGGAGCAGTATTGCGGGCTTTTCTTCCGTTGTGCAGTTGATGCTATTGTTTATTTTTCACCAGGAATAGATTTCATCTGAACGCATCTTTGATATTGAATTGTTCAATATCAATAACTTGGAAGCTTAGCATTAACCACAACGTGATTTACACTTCTTAGTGGTCACTAATCGTGCCTGTAGAAGCCATGCAATGTCTCTCAATAGTCGAAAAGCTGATTTCATACTTGTGTTTTGCGTAAAAATCTGGGTCTCTCGAAAATACTGTTTTTGTAGTGGAGCGAATGACCTAAACTTCTAGAATTCTATTAAGGGTGAAACGACAGAAGACTCAATGATAAGAATACTATGTTAAAAACATAACATACTCTACGGTTATACTGATATCTCTCTTTCATATATTTATATGGTACATTTATGACTCCAATCTAGTTGATCACTAGAAGAACATGATTCTTATGTAATTTTTACCACCCTGATTTGTACTTTGAATACGAATCTGAAGTCATTTGTGTCGGTTATTGGAGGAGATTGTATGACTTCTACGGGCAAGATTAGTGATTAATAATAAGTGTAGACCACATCGAGATTAATGGTAACTTGGTCTCCAAGTTATTTACATTGGACAATTCAATATTAAAAAATGTATCTGTACGAAATCTATTTCTGATGAAAAAAGAACTGTTGAATCAATTGCTTAACAAGAATGGTACATTTTCGAAGTTTCGATATTTTTTGGGTTAGAGGGTTTTGTCTACTTTCTGTGTTGGTCATTGAAATAAAATGAATTTGTACTCAATACTAGTTGCAACAGTATTACTGAAAATAATACTTCACGAGATTGATTCAATCCTTTAGCCATATCAACAATACTAAGAATTTAGTACGATCATGGTTTTATAGGTAATGATACTTTATCGAATGCGCCATATCACCACATCGAACAGTTTGACTTTTTGGAATAATTGTGGATGCAAAATAGCATTGTATTATTTTTTAGTCGGTAAGCAGTCCAACCAAATTTGGTATTTGCTTTTTATTCTAATTCATACCAAGTTTAGTATGATCAGATGAGTCTTGCCACGAAGAATCTGAATATGGTGACAAATTTTATTTTTGACTTTGCTGTGATGTTAAAAAAAAAATATCTAGAACAATTGAAATAAAACTGTATTTATCAAAATTGTTTTTAATCAAATTAGTTAATCTAAAAAGTTTTATAAACTCTGAAAATTTTACCGAAATCAGAGGTCACTTTTGCACATGTAGTTGAAATCTAATAGAAATAAGCAAAACGAAAAAATTAACTATAGTAAATATTTTGTTTTTAATATCGTGAATTATAGTTGATATCTAGTTAATTTGAAGTAACCTTTACACTATTATACGACGAAGTTGTAACTGTAACACAATACATATAGATCAAATCATTCGTTAGCGCTGTAGATTCTCTATAAATCCTGTAGCGACTTGAGGCAGTATTTTAGTAAACCAAATAGTACTTTCTGTAAATAACTCTTGAGGCTACAAAATCTTTATGGAGAGTTGTTTGAGTGTGCTTAGATTTTTTTCAAAAAATTCGATTGACTTTTCATGAGAAACGTAATAAAGTACAAATATACAAACGAAATAAAAATACTCTTTTAATCGAATGAGAAGTTCAAAATCAATTCTAAACTATGCAAACCATTATTCAGGATCTCTAGAAAATTGGATTGTAAGAGAGAGTTTTCTAGAATTCGATCTTATTGAAAATTTTACTATAGATGCAGCTGGTGCTCTAGAGTCTATAATACGAAGTTTCCGAATTTTTTCCTCGTATAGTTAGAGTTCTTTGCTAATTACTTGTTTAATTCGTTAATTAACGAATTAATGTTAAATAATAGTCAACTGAAAGAGCTAACATTTGTACATACGTATATCTATGCTAATAGAACTTATTCAGAAAAATAACCCTTGTAAAGAATCACAGTCAAATAAACAGAGAGTGTATCCCGTTTTATTTGAAATGACCTATATAGTTAAATAGTTTTAATTTGTATACCTCGTTGTGATTTTATTATTTCAACCAATGATGTTTCTGTTGAATATCAGGAAGCTAAATGTTGAAGAATAGATATCTTTTTGGAATAAATATGATAACGAAGAATCAATTGATTGATTGTTATATAATATCATTGATGCAAGGCAAGTAGAAAATTCAATTGAATTTTAAATTAAAGAGAAGATAAAATAATGATCATATTCGAATGAATGTGCTTTTTCTGACTCCTAGTAACAGTTTGATATGCAATAAATTGTATGTGAGAATGAGAAGACAAGAAAATAAATGCATGAATGAATGCATCGTATTAGTCAACAATATTTGGTGAATATGTATTTTATGTTTTTCTTTTGTTCTTTTTTACTATAGACAAAGGAGATATGATTGATTACAACTACACTTGTCTCTTGTTTTTTTATTTCATACTATTTATATGAATCAACGGATAGAACGATTACCTTTAATGGACATCTGATAATTTATTTCGTATATAACTAAATGTTTATTATAAGATATACTTCATACAGTATTTACATATCAAGACTGAATAGAGTTTGTTTTTCTTGTGATTAGATTTTTCAACTTTTCGATAAATAAAACGTTGTATTATATTAGTAAGATTTATTTATAACCAATAGAAAACCTATTCTGAAGAAATAAATATCATGTCAAAAATTTTACGTTTTGATTAATTTATTTTAGATGCAAGAAATTAAGATTGAAATAATGTCCAGATACTGATCATACATATTATGAGAGAACAAGGGTTTTATTAAAACAAGATAGTAAAAATCGTTCGTAGAATTAAGATTTGTATAATGGGTTTGTTTTTGATGTTTTTATCCATTTGAAAAAAATAAATTTTAAAATAATAAGAAAATATAGTTTTTGTTGGTAAATAAATCAGGTATCTCTGCAAAAAAAAAACATGAAAACCTTAGAATCAACAAAATCGTCAAAATATAAAAATGTTTCAAAAGTAAACAAGAATAAAACAATATTTTATTCATCAGTCCTTTTTCGACTTTCGAAAAATGGTGTATAAGATTTTTCTTATATTTTTTAATATTATCATTATTGCGAGTTTCCCATTGTCTAGATTTTTTTCTCTTCGTTTATTACCGTTCATTTGGCATGTCATGAAAAAGACGATAGAGCGCAAAATTTTTGATGGATTATTCTAAATGTTATCATCGTCTATTTATTTAATAGAAACTTACATGCACATAAAAATTCAGATTTCATGGATAAAAAAAATACGAAGAACGTAAGCTCAAGGTCATGGTAACTGCTCTATTACGAAAAACAATCGTATTACTTCAAATTTTGATATACTGAGAGTCCATATACAGATTAGAATTGTTGAGAAAAATATATGATATCCTCGTTCAAAATAGGTCACAAAATCCGGCGGTCCCTCGATCAGCTAAATACATCCTTTTTTGTTTAGAATTCAATACTAATTCCAAATACGTGCAAAATACTTAATGACCTAAAGACACCATAAAATTCGGATACCAATCAAATTGTGATTTTTATCTGAAAAATTTGCAGCATACGAGCAAGGAACATACACAATAGACGAATTTCATCCGAAATAGAAATAGTTTTTGAATGCATTATCTTAGTTCGTATACATTTAGCATTTTTGCAAAGGATCATACCTTGAGAGAGTTGTTCGTATCAAATCGATTAATAATTAATTGAAGAATCTGTTTGTGTTTATCGGTTCTTGTTTGACGATATACTGGACTACTATCTTTTATATAAATTTTCAAGTGTCTAATTTAAGAGCGAGAGTCTCCAAAGAATGATAAGAGATCTCTCGAATAGTATTCTCTAATTTAAACAGAACATAACCATATTATTAGAATAGTTCTTAGAATATATTTTATTTTACGATCTTTTCTGTATTTTTCTGTAAATGAAGGTTTTCATTTTGGTATAAAACGCAAGATAAAAACTAAAGCAACTAGCTGCAAGTAACAACGGAATAACACAGTCTATATTTTCTAGTAAAAAAATGATACAAATCTTTTCAAAATAAAAAGTTAACTATAAGTATTTTAATATTATCCACTAATTGATATTTCGTTCATTTGAAGTAACTTTGTCCAACGTTAAAGTCGGTTACAAAGCTAAAAATCAAAATATGTCGAAAAAGTTCTTGTAACTTCACGATCGAGCAACTTGGCTTATATTTCTATGAATATTCTATTTCCGAACGAATAATTGCGTCTAGTTGCAGTAATTCATAGTTATTCTGATAAAATCACTATTTTTATAACGCCCGTTTATTGAGTTTAAAGTGGAAAATAACTGTAGCCTTCATTCCACGAATACAAAAACAATATTTTGTTTGCTTTCTTCAGCAAACAAATATCTGTCTTATCTTGAAAAATAACATAATATTTCATTTTCTCTTCCTACTACAACTAACTCTAGACCATCAAAAATTTATTATTTTCATCAAATGTCTCCATCATATTCGATCGAGAAATGCACGCGGACTCTGATTGTTGCCAGCAATATCTTTGTTTACAACATTCAAATGAACATAATTCCTCACTCGTTTCTTAACTGAATTCTTTGACTGATGAAATTAATATGCTTGGAGATCGTCTCAAAACACTAAATATTAAAAAACAATTGACAATAGCCATGAAAAACGGCACTAGTACAATTCGTCGCACGACAATTCGTCGCATATAGACGAGAAGATACATTAATTGAATTAAGTGATTTAGTTTAGTATGTTATTTAATTAATCAACCCTAAAAATGTTTTCTATTAGAGTCTACTGACTCTTTGTTGATAATACTTTTTTTAGCAAAAAATGATAAGTGTCAATTTACAATTTATTTAACCTAAATTTAAATTGAATTTCAATTTAAACTGATTTAAAATTTTAAAAATAAAACTTTTTGAGGGCGAAAGATTTGAATTTTAATTAAGTTTAAATTTAAATTTTTTTTTTGAATCTANACGTATTAGTTGAATATCTCCATTTTAAAAATCAGTTACATATTCAGTAATAAGTTTCAGTACGAGAATATCAAGAGACGTTTAGGTATATCTACACTGTAAAATTCAAAATGGTCAAATAAGATATTTTTCTTCTTTATATTACTGTTTTCTTTCTCAATATCTCTAAAATGTGTAATAAAACAAAATAAAAGGTGAATAAAATGTTTAGATGTATACAAATATTGTAGACCTTGTTGCCTGTACAATGATATTCATGTGTATATATAATAAAAGATCTGGTATTTGTCCGTTGGAGATTCCAAGGTGTCAAGATAAAAAATATATCAGATGCTTTGTAGAAATTTGTTATCGCTATTTTTCGTTTATTAATTACTCTTATATGAGATTCTAGAAAAAAAATATATCTAATATAGTTATTCGAATATAAAAAATCGTACCAGAAGAAGTAAATGTTGCATTACTCTATATTTTTAATAAGACTTTGACAAATTTTTCCTATTGACTAAGATTATAACACTAAGCCGACAAAGGAAATTAATTTAGTGATGAAAAAATGATTTTTGTCTAAGAGATAACCTTCTACTTCTAATTACAAGTATCATATTATCAGTCAAGTCTTTGTTCTTATATCTTTTACTATCAATATTTTCCAAAGCAGAAATAACCATTTAATAACAATAAATAACGGTTTGGTGGTAGTAACAACGATGAAAAAAATATTTGCTTATTTAGTTGAAATTGAGTTTAACGTAATCATTACACAATCGAAGAAAAAACATGATAAATCTATCATTTTGAATAATAACTCAGATGAATTCATTTTTTTGTAAATAAACGCCGAATTCTAACCAACAAACTCTAAATAGACACAATATTCTAGACCTCTTAAATTCAATTCGAATATATTTTAACCATTTATCAAATATGTTTTGTTTATTGACTGATTGAAAGAAACATATCAGTAAATTAAAGTTTCTTGTCATATGGATGTTATTATTATTTTAATAGTAGTATTAGATTTCAAGTCAACATTTTATCATCCGACTTTCTACAAATACTTTGTTATGGTTGAAAATTTTTTTTTCAGAATTTTTTACTCATCATAGAAAGGATAAATTATTAAATAGTAATTATTTCAATTTTTTTTTCAAAAAGTAAGATGCCAAAAATTCATCATTAAAGCAGAATTTTGGTTTCTCTTTTTACATATAGTTAGAAAGAGGTTCACGACTTAATCAAGAATATACACGGAATAAGTTCGGATCTCTTGTACTTGGCATAACAGAAGAAAAAATATACAATAATCTGCGGAAAAAAAAATAATAATCCAAAATATTAGAAGATATAAAGAATTTTTCATAATAAATGAGTAATGCCTTAGTTATCAGGAAATACATGGTGCGTTCAAAAACTTAAATCGAGTCGATCATTTCTAATTTCTTAGAGTGTTTTTCTTATCATATTTGGTCAAGTAAATTTGATCTTTTATTTACATGTAATAAAATGAAAAACTATTTTAACTAAAATGATCTTGATGATCGAATCAATTATCAATTACATTTTAGCAACATGCGATTAATTAGTGTTTAATTCGAATTCGTCCTCGAAAAAGTAAAGCAAAATATTAAACACAAGTAAACATTGATTTTATTGAATTGTATGCAAATTTACGTCATCGATAGTTGATGCTGCTAGAGTATTTATGCTGAATAGAATAGCACGACAAGGAATCGGATGATATTTAATTGTGTTCTCTAGTTCTCCATCTTTTGTAATCTGAAGTAGATGTCCAGTCTCATAGTCGAATATGAGTCATTCATCACAAGGAAGCGAACAACAACAAAATGGTAGTTTATGAATCCAAGTAATATTGATATCGAATGACCAGATAGAATCGAGCGTCTTTGCATATCTCAATTCCATGCGTAGCAATTTATTCAATACATTTGCAACCATCAGAGCAATATTTTCATTATTGTCAACAGTACTAAGAATAATGTCATCTTTGCTGCATGTAGGAGAATATTTCCTTTCTTTAATCAACTAGATTTCTGGCAATAATGCGAATTCCATATGAGATTACACACATTCATTTGTACTTGCAACAAGAACTGTGTTGGGGCATGTACACGATAACCACTGTTGTTCTTTGATCGTGTGCACATTATCAACTGCCATTGTGTTTTTGTTAATGAGAAAGATGTTTTTTTTCAGTACAATGAATCAATCTAATGTTAATGACCGACAAACACATTGCCTGAATTGCATCTTATGACCATAAGGTTTGCTTGGATATGTTAAGAGTGCAACCAAATAAACA
Source organism: Rotaria sp. Silwood2 (assembly GCA_905329745.1). NCBI lineage: Eukaryota > Metazoa > Rotifera > Eurotatoria > Philodinida > Philodinidae > Rotaria > Rotaria sp. Silwood2. The sequence goes on along the minus strand of CAJNSZ010000029.1, from coordinate 935,881 downwards.
TAAATTTGGCTCTTGATGCATTCATGAGTATCAATCATGGACAGTAAATGGTCGAAAACTTCCTTTTGGACGACGACTTATTCTGCAGATAGATGAAATAGTTGAGAGATAAAGTTCATGTTCAGTCGTTGTCTCTATAGAAATGATCATCTCATCTATTAATAATGGACGAATATTATTACTAAGAAATGTTTGTTTAATAATCTTCATATTTGTTTCGAGTTAACGAATAGTTGATGTCGATCAATCAATATCTGGACGAATTGGGTGTGGATGGTTGTGGATGTTGATGGTGTGTATGTGGGTGTAAATGCGGATGTGGATATTCTTTTATCTCATACTCACACCTACACCCGCAAATCATTATTGTTCGCAGTCATTACTACCTTCTATGTAAATGCGTACTTACTGACAAATAATGTGTGCATGTTCTTTCATTTCCTATTCCTACGTGGCAATTTTTTATAGTCAGCAAACTTTATATTACCGAGTGTAACCATCGATCAGACAGCGAATGCAGTAGTCATAATATGATTCACTTGCGGCAAGTAAGTGTATAAAACAGATAAAAGATCCCATCAGTATACTTCTTTTAGGCTGAAAAATAATCGAGACAAAGTGTCAAGCGAATAGCAAGTTTATACGATTTACCAGGCGAAATTCTTCTCAACACTTGTAGTTATTTGAATCCAACAGATGTTCGCAAAGTATTTTTGAATTACACCGATCGAACATTTTCCTCCGCGTCTAAATATGAGTGTGGATGTCGGTTGATAATGTAGTTGTGGAATATGGGTATTGATTGTTGGTGCGCGTCTTCTCCTCGGTAACACTCACACAAATACACACACATGTTATTTATTATTTCGACGACTAATATACTCTGTCCTATACAAGAAAATACTGAAGTTCATTTTTTTTCAATACTATTTTCAAATTAATAAACTTTATCTAATTCAATCTTTCTAAAAATTCAAAAGAATCATTTAAATAATATTTTATATCTTCTCTATTTTACTTGTTCATATCCATATGAAAACAAATAGATGATGAACATGAAATTCGTACATCAGTTACCCATTTTATTTCCAATTAGTTTCTCTTCAAATGCTATTTCTTTATAAAACGATGCGTTTCATTCTTCCTTTTTGACAGTGCAAAGTATTAAAACTATTAAATCAAGCTTGAGATGAAGTTGTTCTCTCTTTTGTTGCAAAAAAAAGACATGCAGATCCAATGTATCCATTCATCTCTGATTCAGTCATGGGATCAGCACTATTCTTAGCTATGATCTTGTTTAAAGCTAGAGAATATGACAAAGTCACTTATGATATAACAATAAATAGTATTCATCTTTATTGTTGTTATTTTTATCAAAAAACAAAAAAAAACGAAGAACAAAAAAATAACAACTTAATGTTTAGATGGTGGTGGAACTTTATATTCTTCAGCAATTTTGAGCACAGTTTTTGGATCAATAGTGCCCTTTGCAGCTAATTCCATAATTTTATCTAGGCAATCTAAACGTCGTTGAGTGATTTCTTGTTCATCCTAGGAAAAAAGAAAAAAAAACATTCGAAATTGACCGTAAAAGAGAACGATATTTTGCTTTCAAGTTGAAGAGTCACTGCTAGTAAGCATCTGACAAGCTTCAATAGTGATATAACAATGGTGAGAGACTAGAAATGGCTATGTTCCCACCTATGGATTGCGTCGAAAATGAGTTTTTTAGTAAAAAACTGAAGATCTATTGTCAAGATATTTCGTTAATATTTAGAGCAATGCAAGGCAATGTTTCAGGTAATTAATATATGTAAAAGTGAGCTATTCACAAAGTAGTCAATGCTTTCAATGAAGAGGTAACATGTTGAATAGTTGGAGGATTAGTTCATTAATTAAGAACTATATAGCTTTCAATAGAAAGAATAGGATAAAGTAAGTTAGCAAACAAGTGTTTATCCATGAACACAAATTACTATAAATTGTTAGACTGAATCAGTTATAAAATTATACGGATATCAGATATTTTGTGTTATGGAAGATAGTCTATAGATTCTGATGAATTTCAAAACTGAAGATTATTAGCATTGTGCTTGATCAGATTTTGTAAGATAAAAATAACATTTTTATAAGGAAATGGATTGTTAATAACTATATCACCATCGCTTGTGAAAATGGAAAATTAATATTGTTATGATTAGAAAAAAGCAAATGTCTCATATAATCATTGTTCGAATAGTTCAAATATTTGTATCTGTTGCTTTGCTATCGATTGATCACGCATATGAAAATAAAAAAGTTGATTGAAGAGTTAATAAAATTCTATATTATAAAAATATAGTATTTTTCGAGACTATTAGTCTGACAGATAAAATTCGTGTAAAAATTCTTAAGACTTTTTGTGATCTAGAATTTTTTATAATTACAAAAATCAATCATGAAAACGTCCTTGGAAGGACATTTGGTCTTAAAAGAATATATTACATGTGGACCAAAAAAATATGCTCACTTCTACTTTTTCGGCCATTTGAGAATGTGAATGAACGGGTAGGTGTATACTACATGAACACATACATATATATATATATATGTAGCGGACGAGACGATATGAATTTTTCTTTGTTTGCTCAAAATGAACGATTAGCGACCGAGGTCAAGTAAAAAAAAAGTATGAGAAGAGAATACAAGTTATGATTGGTAAATAATTTTCGAAGCTAGTACATTTAAAATCATTCATATTTTTGAACCTTTAAAAAATATTAGACTCAACCTTACCGGTAAAGTTGATTCATTTGTATCAACTTCTTTTTTTTAATAGATAATTAATCTCCTCCATAAATTTATCAAGTGCTATTCTTTCATCACCTAAATCAAATTTTTTTTTTCATTATATTCAAGACAAATATTAATAAAAGGTCACCATCTTCATCAGCATCGGACAAAAGATTCGTGATGTCAGTTTGTGACCACTTTGACCAAATCTTTTTGATAATCTGTTGTAAAAAAAAACAAAAGAAAAAGACTTTGATATTATTTATATGTTATGATGTTCTGCACATACCACTCTCATCCCAACTAATCATACCATCTTCGCTTTCTTTGCTTGCATCATGATAATAATTACGAGCTAAAGCTAACTTTTGTTCAAGTGTAAAAAAATCCAATGACATATCTAAATGACCAAGCAATATTTAAATTACATTGAATTTATCAACTCTTCATAAAAGAAAATTAGTATTCGTTTATTTGATGTTTTCCTAATAAGAAGTGTTCCACTGTATGATGTTAAATATCACACAGCGCAATACTTTTTATGAAGAGAAACATCAACTTTAATATTAATAGTAGAATACCAGCTAAACGAATACCAAGAAAATTTGTCGATCACTTCGTCGTAGGAAAGATAAAAACATTAACACTTTTAGTTTGTTCCTCATTTGACAGTGTGTAACAGTTGAATACATAGTGACGACTATTATCATCACTATCTCGTACTAAATTCTCGACTATATGTGTATTTTCTACTTCGAAAGAAAAAGTTAACAGAACGAAAAAGTTGTGCACGTTCAGTACGTAACATATTACGATTGGCGAAAAGAAAATAATTACTATTCATGTCAACAAGCGATGAATTCGATTGTATGACGAATAATTGAAGAAAGAGAATAGTCAGGAATTGACAGTTTTCGCTGTTCAAAAGAGGGCAGATATGTTTATCATTCTATGCAAAAATTTAACAACCAAACAGTAGACCGGTGTTGATCAGTTCTCATTTGATATTTTTAAAAAGATACTCTGAAAAATTTATAGACTAGAATTTAAGTTAAAAAAAAATCATTTGATAGAGTAAACAAAGTTGTTTCAATATACGCATGTAGGTGTCTATACATAGTTCAATTGGAAAGTTGTAACCGTTTTTCTAAGATCCAAAAATCGATCAATTGACCATTGTCACTCTGGTATGGATTGTCATAGCTAGTAGATTTTGACTATGTCAAGTCAAGTAGTGATATTTATTTATTTATTTTATAACGATAGTGAATAGCTAGATGAAAATTTGAATCTTTTATATCTATTTTGTATTGAATTGAAGAGCCGATTGAATGGTGTCGTAGCTAATTTTCACAAGAGAAGAAAGAAAAGCGAGAAAATGGAGGAGACGATCATAACAAGGAGAGGAAAAAAGGTGATAACAAAACATCCCAATAATCTTTCTCAAAAACATTAACTAATTTATTATTTAATTGAAATCTATATCAAGTATGCATTGATCAAAACAATAATTTCATCTCGATTGATAATACATAGATAGTGATCATTATCTTTTAAGAAGATGCACAAACTTTACTTTAATATTTTTTCAAAGTTCGTTTATCAACTTGTCTTATTAAAAACCTAACAAAAAAGAAATCTTTCATTTGATTTTGTTTAAACAAATAAAATTTACATAAGTGGTCTATCGATGATTGATTTTTCATCATCAACATGTTCTCGACAAACAACATTAACAGATTGTTTTGTTTTTTTGCAGAATCTTGTTTAACAAAAATAGTTTTTTTTTTCTACTGTTGAATCACCAACTATGTTTGCTTTATCTTCTGCTATATTGAAAATCATTCGAAAATACTCAATTAATTCAATTAAAAAATAAAAATGAGTAAAACTAACTTTTATTCTCATCATCAGAAAGTTCGTTTCTTTTTCCAATTACAAAATCTTGTTCCATTAGTTGTTGATCAGATGAATACTTGGTGTTGCTTCAGAAAAATCAACATCTTCATCATCTTCAATATTTTCTAATGGTGATCGTGTTGTTTCATCATTTGTTGTTTTTCTCGTTGTTTGTTCACCACCTCGAGTAACTTCATCATCACTTTGCTCAATAAATCCAGTTGTTATTTTTCTAATAGATGACAGAAAAAAAAAGAATTATTATTGAAGAAAAATGAGAAAGACAGGTCAATATTTTTTTGAATAATTTCCTAGGTAATCACACAATCGAATAAGTTCTTGATGAAAAGTTTTCAAAATGATATTTTCAAGTCAAAATTTTCTAGAATGTTTCCTTAGAGAGTTATAAGACTTCTCCTGAAACTTCTGATTTGAGTCGAATGGTGATATATTTTAGGTTCAAATTGATCTTACACTGGTATATTAATATTTCCCAAATGTCAATTTCTTCATTACATTGAATGCTGATTGACGAATTTCATAAAGATTGAGAAAACAGTGTTATATCAATCCAAAACTAAGAAAAAAAACCTATTCAACTCAGTATAATGAATTATCACAGAAGCCAATAGGCTGAAACCGTAGGTCTTAGGAAGTCTTCTAACTCTTGAATGGAACAATCTAGGAAAATTTGGCTTCAGAATATGGTTGGTCAATCGTTGACGAATCAAAATTTTGATGACTCAGAGTTTCCTTCTCCCGTACATTGGCAAAAACCCCAGTCTCTATGATGTTCTTATCGAAATAATTACTTTTCATTTGAAAGAATTCTATTTGATTGATCTATTGAATCTTCATTGTCACTCTCTTTTTTTACGCTTAACACGAGGTGTTAGAAATTTCGTATAATCAGTTGTTGTTATTGGTGTTACAGCTGTTGCTAATTTCCAATGACGAAGTTGATTAGCTCCATCGTCACCACTACCAACATCATGTAGAGATTCATATTGACATCGTGCAACATCCATACGATTAAATAAATTAAATTTACTTTAAGTTGTTGCAATAACCTATGAAAATAAATTCCTTAATGGAATCTATAGAAAAGTTTTCTTAAGAAAAAGTTAGTGGCGGAGCCAGGATTTCGGTCTAAGTGGAGCTGAGCTCCATATTTGTTACGATCGGATTGTTCCCATTCGATCGTAAGATGGAGAGGAGATACGCTTTCAAGTATAGTGGTAGTACAGCTACCCGGTAAGCAGAAGATGCAAGGTTTGATTCCTCGCGAAAGCGGTTTATCTGTTGTTCCGTTCTGTTGTCATACCATCACGATGCTTTACCGGTTATAATAAGAACATAACAATATTCATTGTCCAAAGCGTCTGCAGTAGTAGAAGATTTTTTTCGGAAATTTTCAAACTCGATGCACTTCTTTGCTTCCTAATCAGAGATGTCCATCGCGGCTCGCAATCTACCGCTGCCGCGCCGCGATGATTTTTTTAAAATTTTCTGCTTCCGCGTCATGACGAATTTCCAAAAAGTCTGCCGCTGCCGCGATGGTACTCCAAAAAAAGTTTCGAATTTCATTGCTGTGAATGTATTGAAATACAATTATTGTCACTAATCGATGAGATTCATTGAGTCTTAGAGTGTTACGTTTGTGGGCACTCAATTTTTGGCAAATTCATGAAGTTTTGGCAATATCTTCTAAAAGGAGCCTACTGCTGACGCGATGATATTTTCAAATTTCTCCGCCGCCGCGATGATTTAAAAAAAACATGCCACTGCCGCGCCGCTACCCGCCACCGCGGCAGCGGCAGCGCCGCGATGAACATCTCTGCTCCTAATATCCTCTTTAATCACTTATTCATCATGTATTTTTTATATATAAATCAAAATATGACTAGTTTTTATTTTAAATTTATTTCATAATAACGTGTTTGAATAGTAAACTGGTATTAGGTATAGCTGCTCGATCAATAATTCGAAATCTGAAAAAAAATAAAATAAAATAAATTATATTTCGAATGAAATATATTTATATACTTAGCATCATCCTCATTAATTTTTCATCAAATATTAACATCAATAATATTTAATCAATATCGATATACTAAGAAATATATAAAAAAATATTTATTTTTTCGTTGGATATAAATAAGAAAAATTCATTTGTTCTCGATCAAATAATTTCTTCTTTTCTTCTGATGACATAACTTTTTCGAAATAAAATTCTAAATAAAAAAGAAGAAGAAATTCAAATAGAAATGATTTAATAAAAAGTTAAGATAAAACCTGGATTATCTTGTGGTTTACCTCCAGCTCTGTCAATTGGATACGCTTTCTCACCAAGTCTTTGGTGATTAATCTTATTTTTTCTTTGCTTCAACTTCAGCACTACGACGAATATATGTTAAATTAAAAACATCAAATTTTTTTTCTAATTCTTAATTAATAAAATAAATAAATTTTAGTTCGAATGTTGTAGGTTTATTTTGTTTTCTTACTTATGCTTGTTGCTTTTGTTCAGGTGTTGCTTTTTCAAGTAAATCTTTAAAATGAATTGAACGATATTAGTTACAATGATCTAGATTTAGTTTTATATTTTTCCATTTATAATAACATTCAAATCTTGGTCAAACTTCTTCATTAACAATAGCTTCATATGGAAATTTTCATCTAAAAATGAATGGACAAATAAAAGATTGATTTTTTTTAATGAATAAAATTTCAAAAAACAAAACACATTTTACTTATTGATAGTTGCTTTTTGTTCTATATCATTTCTAAATTGATATTTGATATTTAATACATCTTGATTTAATAGTAAGATAATCGGGAAATTCAAGTAAATTGCTTGAGTAAATCTGAATACTAAAAATAAACAATAAGAATTAAATAAAAATGTTCCTTTCCCATTGTTTTAATTTACTTGATCACGATTAGTGTTTAAATCAATTTCATCCAGATCAACTTTAATATCAAACATCGATCGTTTAAATTCTTCCTCTTCTTCACGAGATTTCATGTCTAATACGTAATAATTTTTCCTTTGATATTTAATGGTCGCAGAAGTAAATATTAATTATTTTAAATAATATCAAAACTAATTGACTCAATTTACTATATGATATATCGATTGCAACTTGTTGATTATTGACTCTTATTCTTTCTCTAAGATTTTTCTATATTTAAAATAATATAGAATTTAAAAAACAGAAGACAATAGATATTTGACATAGAAAAACTTCATCTATTCATAAGCCAGATCGTGATTGAGCATTACTATTTCAATAAATTGATAAAGTAAATACTTAAATCACGAAACTAGAAAAAAAGATAGATATTTCTTATGATATAATTCATACTTTAATAATCAACATATCATCAAACTCTTTGCCAACTCTACTTTGATTGTTTTATCAATATTTAATTTCGATATATTCGTATAATTCGTAATCATTAGATATTCTATGTAGCATTAAGTCCTTTTTTGAATATTGAAGATCATTTTTCATATAGAGAAGATGATATCGACCAAAAACGTTTTTGTTTAGTATGAATAGAAATGTGAATTGTCTCATCATTACATTGAAAACATGATCTTAGAATGTACTCATTATGTATTGGAACGAAAAAGTAGAACCGACGTTTTTTATCGATTCTAATTAAATTCGACCAGTTATATACTTTGATATTTACTTTCTTCGTGTTTCGGCTACTAATAAAAGATATGAATAGTCACAAATATTCGTATTTTTGACAGACTTAAATGAATACGGCGAGAGAAAGAGAGAGATACATCATTCTGACTCTAAAAATACCGTACTAAGTTACAGACGCTAGCATCTATGAACTATGTTGTAAGTCTATTAGCCTTCATTGTTGAGTTCCCATCGAAATGTTATCAAATTTTAGAAAATCTAAAACTAATATACTTTTCATTCTTTCTTATGTCATCAATAGTTTAACTCAAATTCAAATAGTAGCTTGAATAACCAAACTAAAATGATTGATCATCATCTTTTCATCGATCTTCTTGAAAAACTTAGATATGCCACTAATCAAAATGGTACATAGACATTTGAGCCTACGACAGTTGAGCACCGACAGTTGAGCCTTCACAGATGAGCCTCTTAACACTTGAGCCCTTGACATTTGAGCTCACAATAATTGAGCCTCTAACCACCTGAGCCTTGTGACGTTTGAGCCTTCGAATACGGATGATGAATTTGCATTTTTTAAAATTATTTAACTCAAAAATAGATCTAAAAAAATTAAATTTTATATAAATTTAAAAAAATTGATTATACAATTGAATTTGCAAGAAATTCAAATGTAGCAAATGCCAAGAGCGAAATGCCAACCCCTTGTTCCCTTCTATAGAACTATATTTTCGACAACTAAAAAGAGTTTAAGTTGACTATATATGGTGTGACTATGGGTGTAAGTTGTAGTATTTCGGTATAGAGCGTGCGATTTGGATGTTTTGTTCTGCTCATAACCTATTTATACTCAAACCTTAAGGCATACCCACATCAAAACTTACATTCACACGAAGCACTTACGCCCACACACATCCTATTTATGTATCTTACATTTAAATTTTTAATTCAATCGTAAAATAAATTTATATTCATATTAAAATAAACTTTTTTAAAATTTAAAATTTAATTTTTTTTGGTTTATTTTTGAGTTAAATAATTTTAAAAAATGCAAATTCATCATCCCTATCGAAAGCTCAAACGTCAGGAAGCTCAGGTGGCTAGAGACTCAACTGTCGCCAGCTCAAATGTTAAGAGCTCAAGTGTTAAGAGGCTCATCTATATAGGCTCAACTGTCGGTGCTCAACTGTTGTAGGCTCGAATGTCCTGTTACCAATAGAAATTGATCATAGCCTTATTTAACAAAGTATGTTTTTGTTGTTAATCATCTTTATAACTTTCTAAAGTTAAATCGAAGAAAATATGTTAATCATTCAATCAAGTAATGATTTTCTACTCTGTAAAATGGTACTCCTAAAAACGACTTTTTACAGTGTTCTAGAATCTGAAAGGTAGATTGTTAGCTTTTTCAAAAATCTTTATCTCATAATTCATCTATCGAACTTTAGCATGATATTGATTTGATATAGAAGTTTACTAGCGATTGAAACCACTATTCAGATTTGACTTAAATGCTTGTCATCTTATAATAAAGAATCAAAAAAAAGTTGTTGATATATTTTAAATTTATTGAAACTTTATCCCAAGAACTCAGAGTAATTACAAGTTTTTTTCTCTTACACTGTATGTAAAGAAATGTTTGTTCGCAAAATTATGAAAAGTAATGTATTTAATACTTCTATGGATTCTCGAGGAAAATGTAAAGACTTCCATAAATTACTTAGTACCTTTCAGCGCTCGTATTCCAATTTTTTATTTATTTTTTGAGCCTCCCCTAAATTTACTTTGCTCCGCCGCCTATGTTTAGATGGTTATTATAGATAGAAAAATTCGAAAAAAATTCCAAACTGATAAATTATTTAAACAGTTTAGTTCACACAAGTGGTCGAACTATGATTGATAAAATCAATATAAGATTTTAAGAGCTATCCTAAAAGGTAGTACCTAGAGATTCTCTACGACTATCCTACAAGAATATCTATAAGTCATCAAAGACTATCCTTTTAAGATGTATCCGTAAATCTTCAAAAATTATCGCACAGAAGCATCTATAATTGTGTAAGTTTTATTGTTGAATGGCTTCTATAACTCTTTAAGATATATCCAAATATAGTCACCATATTTCTTCAATACCTATCCAATTTAGTATTCATCAATATCGAAGATTTATTTAGATATAGTCTCTGTAACACTTCAAGAATTGTCTAACAAGTTGTTCCTATAACTTTAGAAGAGTTTTCTAGATATGATTGTGTATCCTTTCCGAAGCTTGTCTGTGATAATATCTATAGTTTCACAGTGGCAAATTTCGATGAAACCTACTAATATATTCAATGACATTCCTGTATGTCATGTATATTGATCTTAAAAGACCGTTATTTGTATTGCTATTATTTCCAAAACTTTTTGAGATTATTTTCATTGATACTGACAAGAACTTAGAGATAATCTATTGATGGACGGATATTTGTAGACCTCGATTAGTTTTGAGTAATAGATCGAAAATGAGATCTCTTTGTAATGATGAACTGTTTGAATAATGAAGCATTAGTGTTTAGTATATTGTGCTGCATATCTTATGCTTTTTATCTTCGGATTATAGATTAAAAACATGATTATGTTTCTTGAAAAACAAAAACTAATATCTTTGACGCTTTCAGATGTGTATTAAAGAAATAATCCTTGGTTTAGATGACTTTCTAATAATATGACAAGACCTTTTCACTTTATGTAATCAGAAAATAACTTTTATTTTTTTTTGTGTTATCTCAACAATATATGTTTGTCTGCACTACGTGAGATTGACTAAGTATAATTTTATTTATTAACTAGGATCGTGTCTATAATAATAGAATACTAAAACAAAGTGATCTACACCTTTTTTCCAACATTTTATAATCATTTTCGTTCTTTCTTTTTTTTTGTTTATTTTCATATATATTAAAATAAGGATATAAATCTAAACAATACATATTTCTCTATACTAACATTTAATTTTGTTCATGAATGAGAATATTCAACTTTATCAAGTAGTGTGTTCTTTTCTTTAGCTAAGATTAAGATATCATCAATAAAAAGAAAAAGGTATTTCTTTAAAAATATTTTAATAATAAGAATAATAATATAATTGTATAGATTATAAATAAATGTGAATTAAACAATAGTATATAAAAAAAAACATAAAGAAATAGAAGAAATGAAATCTATTTTAGTTTCTACTCTTTTCATTAGTTATTATTTTCTTATAAATAAAAGTAAACTTATATTATAGATGATATTTTCTTTCTCTAATTCTAATCATAATTCTACTTGTAAAAATTGACAATGTTAATTATATACATAAAATAAAATTATATTAAATTTTTTGTTTTTTTAAAATATTCTCATATAGATTAAATTAGACTATTCGATTGATTTATTCTATACAAATATGTCTATAACAAAATTTTATCTCATATTTTAATTGATAATAATCTGAATATATTTTGATNAAGGGTCGGGAATTTTTTCAGAAAATCAGGGGGGTTTCCAATTTTTGGTGAGGGAAAAACCCCCCCCCCCCCCTCCCCCCCCCCCCCCCTAATTGGCAAGCCTGGTGTGGGTGTAGGATCTGGGTTTAGTTCTCGTGTGAAATATCAGCCGTCCTAGCATCCACACGCAGATCCGTGCAAATTGGCTAGAAAAATTGTTATAATTTTCACTTAGTCATTTATTTAGCATTTTGTAAAAATAAATAATTTTAAAATCTCGGGCAATATATTTTAAATTTATAAAAGTCACAGTTCGTGAGTTCTGAACATTATTTTCATCTGAAGTTCATGTAGCTAAAATAGTTTAATTGAAAAATAGAACTTTCAATGATATTTATTTACTTAAAACATAGTTTGTTTTGATTACAAATAAATCTTACTAATATAATTCAATATCTTATTTATAGAATTCGTAGAAAAAGTTAAGAAATCTAATTATCTCGAATTTTTCTTCATGTTTCATCTATTGGCATTTTGGAAGTCAATTTTTTATTTCGATTATACACAAAATAACCTTTCAAATATCTATTCAAGGTAATCGCTCGCGGTCTACTAATTTAGATAAACGACATGGTATAGAAAAAAAAGTACGCGTGTCACTGTAATCAATCATGTCCTTTTTTTTTATAGTAAAACAGAACAGAAAAAAAGAACCGAATACACATTTACTAAATATTGTTACCTAATACCATGTGTTCATTCATGCATTTATTTCCTTTTTTCTTTTCATTTTCACATACATTTTAGTGTATATCAAACTGATTCTAATGGTAAAAAGTACATCATCTATTAGAATGTGATCATTATTTTAGCGTCTTTTTAGTTTTAAATTCTATTGAATCTTCTTATAATATCAACAGTTTTATACAAAAACCAAACTATTGATTTTTGTTATCATAGTTCTTCAAAAAAGACATCTATTCTTCACAATTTAACTTCTTGATATCCAACAAAAAAGAGTTTGCCAGATATCCATTGAGGAAAAGCTTTTGACTTTCAATTCATTTATCTAAAATGAAAGATTTACTCAAACCACTATCAAATTCAAAATATTAAATCATTTTGATTTTATCTGTGAAAAAAGAGTGGTGAAACAAATATAGAGGCTTCGTTTGGTGATCGATCTTAATCGCTAAAAGAATTGATTTGCTTAGTATTTTAGCATTATCTCAAAAATGGATGGATGCTCTTGGTTCGGGAACCTCTCATTAGATCGAAAACAGTATAGATTACACGTTCATTCTATTTCGATACTCAAAGCAAAAAGTAGACAAGATCCTCTAACTAAACAATGGTTGAAATTTTGAAAATGCACCTTCTGGAAAAGCAGTATTTCAGACTTCATTTTTGTGGCGCAAGTTATAGGAAAGTTCTTGTTCTGACCAAATATAGATTTTATCAAGATGAATCTTTTGATATTGAATAGTTCACTGTAAATAAGTTGGAAACCGAGCTAGCATTAACGATGATATGGTCTACCCTTATTAGAAGTCATGCAATCTCCTTCAAAATCGACATAATGACTTCAGACTCGTGTTCAGCGCACGGATCAACATCGTAAAAAGTTCATAAGAATTATATTCTTTTAATTCTCAACTAGATCAGGGTCATGAGTCTACTTTATAAATATATGAATAGTAAGAGATATTGAGTTTAAGACTTTATTCTTTTATAATCTTTTCCGAAAGCTACAATACTGTACAGTTCTATGTCGTTTAGCGTCTATTTGTATTCGATAAGTTCGTATCCTTTGTTTGAAAGTGACTGCATGACTTCTACAAGCGAGTTCATCAACTGAAGTATTCCCAGTTACTTTTGTATAATCACTATTTTTACGACATCAGTTTATTAAAATTAACGATAACAAAAAACCCTTGATATACACTATACTAATGTAAAAACAATTCGTTTTTGTTCCTTCAGGAAAAAAGCCTTCTTTTTCTGAGAGCTAATATCATATTTCATTTTTTCTTCTTACTGAAATTATTTTCAGAACATCAGAGTTTTATTATTTTTTGTCAAATGTCTCAATTATGTTCAATCGAGAAATGTATCCGTATATCACGTGGATTGTGCGATTGTTGCCAACAATATCTCTGTTTACAACATTTAAATGAACATAACGCCTTACTCATTTCTCAACTGAATCCTTTGGCTGATGAAATTAATGCACTGGAATATCGTCTTCAAATATTAAACATTCAGAAAATAATTCACAATGGTCGTCAAAAGCTTGAACAATGGCGTCAAGATTGTTATAAGATGATTAATTCTCTTTTTGAACAAAAATGTCAAGAACTTGATCAAATTGTTAATGAAACAGTTGAAGAACAACGAGAAAAACTGAATCAAATACAAACGAAGATAATTGAACTCATCAACGCACAAGAAACAACTCATGAAGATGTTAATTCATTGAAATCAAATATTCACCAGCTCGAAACAACTATGAACAATATCGAACAAACATGTTTTACGATTAATACTCGTCCATTACTAATAGATAACAAATTCGTTTTAATTAAGAAAACAACTGAACATGAACTTGATCTATCAACTCTTTCGCCTGTCTACGACACGATTCATCGTCTAGATGAAAGTTTTAGATTACTAACTACAAATGATCGATACTTATTGATACATCAACATCCAAATTTATGTTTATTTGATCGAGAAATGAACATCGTCAAACAAGCGTTATGGTCTTATGGAGAAATTCAGGATATGTGTTGGTCATCAACATTAGATCGCTTCATTGTGCTTGGAGAAAATAACATCTTTTTAATTGATGAAAATACGATGTCAGTTAATAATGTTCAGAGCATTGAAGAACGAGACTTGATGTCGTGTACATGTTCTGACACAGTTCTTTTTGCAAGCACAAATGAACCTGCTTCATCTATTATGCAATTTACACTCTTCTCAGAAATGGAATTCATTGGAGAATGGAAATATCCTCTTACGTGTGACAAAGATGAAACTATCTGCGATACTATTTACAATAATGGAAACCTTGCTCTAATGATAATGAATTTATGCAAGAAATCGATTCGTATCGAATTGAGATATGCAGAGACACTTGATCGCATCTGGACACTTCAACTTAATATTAGATACATCCAATATATAGCATTTAGCTTCTGTTCACTCACCTGCAATGAATGGCTCGTTGCCGACTATGAGACTGAATGTTTGCTGCAAATTACAGAAGACGGGAAAATAAAGAAAACAATTGAATATTATCCGAGTCCCTACCGTGCTACCCTGTTCGACCTAAACAAGCTAGTTGTATTAACTATGAATCACGTGAATCTTCATACGATTCAATAAAGTGAACGGCTGCTTTCGTTTAATTTTTTATTTTGTATTAGTTTCTGTGATAAGCTGCTCAAATTAAAAATAATTAATCATATATTCCTGTAATATGTTTAAGATTGATCAGATAATTGAGATGAGTCAAGTTAGAACATCTTTTTACTTTCTAATATGTAAATAAAATATCAAACTTAGTTGACCAAAAATAGAAAAAGTTATATTTTCTTAAATATTTCAGACATAAATCTGAGGTTGTGACGTTAAGAAAAAATAAACTTTCTGTAAACCGTACAGCGGTATATATTACTTAGAGCATCATGTATTTATGAAAAAGCTTTTAATAATATTATGAACTCAAAACCTAGAAACACTATTCTTCGAAACAGCTTGACTCAAAAATGATCCATTCGTAGCGAATGAGATTAATATATGCATCAATTTGCAGGTATTTTGCTTTCGGTATAGACTCATTACTAACTATATCGTTATTCTAAAAATATTTAATATAACTAATAGTTAAAAAAAAAGCAATTCATGATTGTTTTTCAATAATCTTTCATCAATAAAATATAAAGATCTTTAGTTTTTGTTATAATCTTCATTCTTGGCGAAATCACCATAATAGTCTCATTGAACTATAACAATCGAGAAAAAACATCCAAAATATGTTAGAAACTACACGGATGAACCGAATAACCAATATAATGTTGTAGCAGCCAAGAACAATTGATGGTCGAATGTCAAAAGTATTAGCTACGTATCATCCATCATTGGAATCAGATAATGATGACAATAGTCCTAATACATTAAAAAGGAAAAAAAACAACTACCCCGACTATTTGAAGTATAAGTCGTTTTAATGATTTAGAACATGAGCCGAAAATTCAATGAAATTTACGTTTTGGATGCATAAATGAAGGTTATTCAATGAAGTCAAATGTATATTGTTCTAAATCTCAAGTACATCTGTCTTAAAGTAATGTGTAATTGTTTTAAAGACTATCATTGTAAAAAATTAACAACAGCATCAACATTTATTTAAATGACTTGTTTATTACTTGAGCAACAAATTGATTCATTTGAGTGATAAGAAAATATCTTTGTAGGATGTTTCGTATCTCTTTTTTCTTTCGAATTCTTTGATAAAATACTATTAAAATTATATGACTTGTCTCGATTATTAGATCAGCCTTAAATAATATTCTGGAAATATGCAGTCAATTCTTTTTATTTCGAATTCCCAGTCGAAAAAATAGAAAAACACACTACACGAAAGTAGTTATTCATTTGATCGAATTGCATGCAGTTTTACATCAGCCATAGTCGACACAGCTAGCATATTTAGGTCCAACAAAAAAGTACGATAAGAACCCGAATAATATTGAATTGTTTTTTTTTACTGTTCCATCTTTTGCAATCTGAAGCAGATGTCCAGTCTCATAGTCAACAATGAGCCACTCATTACAAGTGAGTGAACAACAGCAAAATGCTAGTTTTTGACCACATTTAATAGCAAGTTGAAGTGTCCAGATGCGATCGAACGTCTTTGCATATCTTAATTCAATACGCATCGATTTCTCGGATACATTCTTAATCACCAGAGCAAGATTTCCATTATTGTAAACAATAGCATCGATCATTTCATCTTTGCTACATATAAGAGGATATTTCCATTCTCTAATCGATTCAACTGTTGGCATTAATAATATGAGTTCTAGAATAGATGAACCAAGTTCATTCGTTCATGCAAAGAGAACAGTGTCAGAACAAGTACACGATATGCAGCTTTATTCTTTAAAATGTATGCACATTATCAATTGATATTGTATGTTCGTTTATGAGAAAGATGTCATTTTTCCCAAGCACAATAAAACGATCTAATGTTGATGTCCAACACATATCCTGAATTTCCCCATAAGACCATAACGCTTGTTTGACGATGTTCATTTCTCGATCAAATAAACATAAATTTGGACGTTGATGTATCAATAAATGTCAATCACTGCTAGTTACTGATTGAAAACTTCTTTCTGGACGATGAATTGTTTTGTAGACAGGCAAAAGAGTTGATAGATTAAGTTCATGTTCAATTGTTTTCGTAATTAAAATGAACGTGTATTGACCGTAAAATATTTTTGTTCAATGTTGTTCATAGTATTTTCTAGCTGGTAAACAGTTGATCTCAATAAACTGATATCTTGACGAGTTGTTTCTTGTGCATTGATGAGTTCAGTTACTTTTGAGCTGCATTCGATTGAGTTCTTATCGTGGTTGGTCAATTTTTTCATGAACAAGTTGATCAAGGTCTTGGCATTTTTGTTCAAATAAACAATCAATCTTTTTATGACAATCGTGACGCCATTGTTCAAGTTTTTCGCAACTATCATCAATTGTATTATGAATATTTAGTGTTTTGAGACGATCTTCAAGTGTATTAATTTCATCAGTCAAAGAATTTAGTTGAGAAGTAAGTAGATCATTATGTTCATTTAAATGTTGTAAACAAAAAGATTGTTGTCAACAGTCACACAGCCAACCTGATGCACGAGTGCATTTCTCCATCGAACATGATTTCGACATTTAATGAACATAAAAAAATTCTAATGTGGTAGAGATGAATGCAGTAAAAAGAGAAAATGAAGCATGATATTCTTTCTCAAGAAAAAAAAACTTGTTTGTTTGTTGAAGAAACGAAAAGAGATTGCCTTAAAATTCGTACAACGGATGTGATGTTTCTTTTTTAACTTTAAATACAATAAACAGATGACGTAAGAATCATGACTTTACAAGAATGACAATGAATACTTCGATTAGAGGTGATTATTTTTTCCAAAAATAGAATAGTCATTTGTTTTTGAAAATACGATAAAACAGAGAAGCGTTTAAATGACAAGGAGAGAACGAAAAAAAGAAGTAGAGTGTGGGTGAGGACAAGGCGTGTATTCTACCTACAGTTTACATCTGCACCATTCTGAGCTGGGAATCTTCTCAAAAACTCATCAGAAAGAAAGTCTAATCTTCTTGTTTAGACAAAGGAATTATGTTGGCTTAAGCCCATTGCAAGCACTATTATAATATGTATGAATCTCGACATCGAGTTTTGCTGAAAAGATGAATTTTTCTGGCCAGGAAGAAGGAAAGGCTAAACAAAAGGTAATGCTTGATATTTCTGAATTATTTCGTCTACGTTTATTTTTACAAAAATACTATGAATGCTTTTAAAAAGAAAATTAACAATATGTATATATTTTGTTTTATATACCATTAATTAATTGACCTGTATTTGCTACATAGTTGCTTTGAAATAACTTTGATAGGATATATAGATACAGTGTAAAATGTTGCACAAAATAAAAACAAACTTTTTTCTTTTGCCACATTTTCAGAAACCATGAATATTACATTTTTGGACAAATAAACACTTTCAGCTGAAATATACATGGTTACTATTGTAAAGGGTCTATTCTTAAAATATCTATTTATGCAATTGGAAGATAAAAAAAATCTTCACTTTCGCAATACAAATAAGAAAAACGACCCTTTTTTCTCATTTCTTCAGTAAACAAACATTTTTATATCTTGCGAGATAACACGACATTTAATTGTGTCTTTCTACTGCAGCTAATTCTAAAGCATCGCAATTTTATTATTTTTATTAAATGTCTCAATCATGTTCAATAATGAAATGCATGCATGCATAATGTGGCCTATATGATTGTTGTCAGCAGAATCTTTG
This sequence comes from Rotaria sp. Silwood2, assembly GCA_905329745.1. Classification (NCBI taxonomy): domain Eukaryota; kingdom Metazoa; phylum Rotifera; class Eurotatoria; order Philodinida; family Philodinidae; genus Rotaria; species Rotaria sp. Silwood2. The sequence goes on along the minus strand of CAJNSZ010000029.1, from coordinate 916,964 downwards.
TTTACAACATTTAACTGAACATAATGCTTTACTTTTTCTCTCTAGTAAATCCTTTGGCTGATGAAATTAATGAACTTGGAGATCGTCTCAAAACACTAAATATTCATAAAAAGATTGATTATTCATTTGAACAAAATTGCCAAGAACTTCATCAATTTGTTAATGAAAAAGATGGCCAACAACGTGAAGAACTTAATTGAATACAGCTGAAAATAACTGAACTCATCAATGCACAAGAAACAACTCGTCAAGATATCGATTTATTAAGATCAACTATTTGCCATCTCGAAAGAAATTTGAGCGATATTGAATAAAGATGTTTTACGATCACTACCCATTCATTAGTAATAGATTACACGTTCATTTTAATTACGAAAACGATAGGACATGAACTTGATTTATCAACTCTGTCACCTGTCTACAAAACAATTCATCGTCTAGAAGATCAGTAACTAGCAATGATTGACACTTACTAATACATCAACATCCAAATTTATGTTTATTTGATCTAACCATGAACATAATTAAACAAACTTTATGGCCTTACGGTGCAATTCATGACATGTGTTGGTCATCAACATTAGATCGATGCATTGTACGTGGAGAAGATAAACATCTTTCTCATAAATGAAAATATAATGTCAATTGATAATGCGCATACAATCAAAGAACGAAACTGGGGATCGCGTACATGTTCTGATGCAGTTCTCTTTGCAAGCACCAATGAATGGAGTTCATCTATTATGGAATTTACATTATTCCCAACGATAAAAAATGATTAGAGAATGGAACTGTCTTCTTACATGTGCCAAAGATGAAGGTATCGATGGCATCGTTTACAATAACGCAAGTCTTGCTTTGACGATTAAGAATATACCCAAGAAATCGGTGCGCATTGAATTAAGATATGCAAAGACGCTCAATCGTATATGGTCGTTTCCACTTGACACTGCATGGACTCAAAAGATAGCATTTCGTTGTTGTGTACTGCCTTGTAATGAATGGCTCATTGTTGACTATGAGACTCAACGCCTTCTTCAGGTTACAAAAGACGGAAAAAAATAAAGAAAATAGTTCAATATGATCCGAGTCCCTTCTGTGCTACTTTGTTCGACCGTAATAAACTAGTTGTATCGACTATGAATGATGTTCGGTTGCATGCGATTCAATAAAATGAATGACTGTTTTCGTTTACTATGTTGCGTTACTTTTTCGATTGAGAACTTGAATTAAAAATAAGGATATGGGTGTGGGTTGGTGGGGATCAAGTGAAAACACGCGTCAACATTCTCACTTTTTCTTTGAAATTACTATGATTTTTATTGCAGAATTATATACTTGGATGTATGATATATTGATTTAACGACATTCATTTTTATCTTAATCAAGATTATGCCAATCGATATATGTTAATGTTGATAGATTAATTTATGTTGTACTTTGTTTCACTTCCTAACAAGTAATGTTTGTTTTTCCAATGAATGGTCTCCTACGGACAAAAAAGATACTTTTTTCGGATTGATTATTTCATTACCTAATACTCTGTGTTCAAAAACAAAATATATCACGAGATGCAGCGTAAAAAGTTTCACAATTTACAAGGAACAGTTTATTCTATAGTTGCAATTTTTTTTCAAAGTGAACAAAATTCTCTGCGACTAATTTTTAATGCTGGGAATAAGATCAGTTCCTTTTGCTATTGTTTTGATTAATGACTTGCAGGGAAAGTCATAATCGATGACCAAATAATGGGATAAAGTTAAAAACAATGATTCATTAATTGATGATATAAGAAAAAGAATTCATCGCGTACCAAAAAATGATCTTTTATGTAGCGTCAAAAACTGCTCGAACACAGTTTCATCTATTTTGAGCACAAAAGGTGCATATATCATAATGTTCTACAACAATTTATTTTGGGATAGATATTGGTACAATTTTTGTTGTTTCGTTATGAACATAAGCAATACATGTAAACAACAACAAAAATATGTTTTTTGTTTGTAATAGACTTTGCATTATATTCTTTTTTGGATGAAAACATTTGTGAAGTTCTAGGGCATACTCGTGCAACTCGAAATGGGTAACTCTGCAAAGCTCAATATGTAATCAAAATATTAGAAAAATTTATTCCTGTGGTAAAAATTTATGAACACAGATATTTTCATGATTCTTGAATTTTATCTTAGCACCAGTGAACGATGAACCAGACGAATCAGTAGCTATGGCAGCACCAACATTTGTTCAACTGCCTCGTTTATTATTTGAGCAATAAAGAAATTCATCTTAATTCTAACAAAATTTCTTTGTCAGACTTTTTGTATCGTTTTTCTTTCGTTTTCTTTGATAAAACATTGTTAAGATTGTGTAACTGATTTCGATTATCAAATCAATCTTAAATAATATTTTAGGAATATGCGGTTAATTATTTTCATTTCGAATTCTACATCAAAAATCTAAAAACGAACACTAACAGAAAGAAATAACTCATTTTATTGAATTGTATGTAGATTTAGGTCACAAATAGTCGATATAGCTATCTTATTTAGATCGAATAGAATAGCACGGTAGGGAGCCGAATGGTATTTTATTGTTTTCTTTACTTTTCCATCTTTTGTAATCTGTAGCAGACGTGCAGTCTCATAGTCAACAATGAGCCACTCATTACAACTGAGTGAACAACAACGAAATGCTATATTTTGGACGCAAGTAGTATCAATGAAAAGTGTCCAAATTGGATCGAACGTCTTTGCATACCTCAACCCAATACATAGCGATTTCTCGGATTTGTTGCAAACCATCACAGCAAGATTTCCGTTATTGTAAGCAACATCAACGATACCTTCATCTATGGTACATGTAACTGGATATTTCCATTCTTTTATCAATTTGATTACTGGGAATAATGTGAATTCCATAATAGATGAACCCCATTCATTTGTGCATGTAAACAGAACTGAGTCAGAAGATGTGCAAGATAGCCAATATCTCTCTGTGATTGTGTGTACATTATCAACTGACATTGTATTTTCGTTAATGAGAAAAATGTTACTTTTTCCAAGTACAATGAAACGATCTAGTGTTGACGACCAACACATGTCCTGAATCACACCGTAAAGCCAAAACGTTTGTTTGACCACATTCATTTCACGATCAAGTAAACATAAATTTGGATGTTGATGTATCAATAAGTGTCGATCATTGCCAGTAAATGATCGAAAACTTCCTTCAGGACGATGAATTGTTCTGTCGACAGGCGACAGAGTTGATAGATCAAGTTCATGTTCAGGGGTTTTCTTAATTAAAATGAACGTGTCATCTATTAATAATGGACGAGTATTGATCGTAAAACATGTTTGTTCGATTTCATTCATATTTTCTTGCAGCTGATGAAGAGTTGATCTCAATAAATCGATATCTTGTCGAGTTGCTTCTTGTGCATTGATAAGTTCAGTTATTTTCAGGTGTATTCGATCGAGTTCTTCTCGTTGTTTGCTAACTTGTTCATTAACAGTGTGATCGAGTTCTTGACATTTTTGTTCAAATAAATAATCAATCTTCTTATAACAATCTTGACGCCACTGTTCAAGTTTTTCACGACCATTGTGATTTGTTTTCTGAATGCTGAATGTTTGAAGACGATATCCCAGCGCATTAATATCATCAGTCAAAGGATTCAGTTGAGAAATGAGTAAGGCGTTATGTTCATTTAAATGTTGTAAGCAAATATTTTGTTGACAACAATCACAGAGCCCACGTGATACACGGGTGCATTTATTTATCGAACATAATTGAGACATTTGATGAAAATAATAAAATTCTGATGTTCTACAACTAATAGCAGTAGGAAGAGAAAATGAAATGTGATGTTATTTCTTAAGAAAAAAAAAGTATTTATTTGTGAAGAAACGAAAAAAAGGGTTGCTTTGCATTTGTATGAGGCAAGTTAAGTTATTTCTTCTGCTGCAAGTTTAAAGAACAGATGTCGTAAGAATAGTGATTGTATGAGAATAACTATGAATACTCCAGATGAAGGTGATTATTTTTTTTTAGAAATATATGATAGAAAGAAAAGAATCTGATTTTATTATGTCTAACAATGTGCACTGTCCAACTAATATGAGTTGCAAAAGAATTGAAAAAATGTCTAACGTTGTTAAATCGTATCACCGACTTCTGAGGCAATCGCATTTTTCTCTTGTAGGAAAGTGTAATATCCGAGCTACGAATTTCGTACCAGGCATATTTTTTCAGAGCGAACTGGTAGATGCGGAGAAGTCAAAAGTCAAACACTTCTAAAAAGTTCTTGCAACTTGGAAATTTGTTTTTTTTAGGAGCTTCGGGCCACGTGTACCAAACTTAACTTAAAACATACATAAAAATGTAGCTGATCAAAACCTCTATTCTGTCAGCTTTATTAGGATGTTTTAGATTCATTATGAACTGATCAGCCAAAAGAATTTGAAAAATGATGTTTTTTTCATAATAGAATCTTGTTTTAGAACCATGAGCCTCCAAAAACATCAGCTACCATCTCCAGAACCCATGTACAAACTCAGTTCTTTTTGCATTATTTGTTCGAATTATCCATGATCGGAGAAAAAAGTGCCGTAAATGGTCGTAAACGATATAAAATAGCAAAAACTCGGGTCTTTACAGGACCATTTACTGTATACTTTCAAAATGACGGAAATAATAGAAGTAACGATAATCGCTTTCAAACCAAAAATCTTCCGTAAAACGAACTGACGCATCACGGCGAAATATGGTGAAAGAAACTTGGCTATATCTTCTATCACCAACATAAAAAGCAAATGATTCTATAGAACCATAGGGATGATATTCACATTAATTTTTGTATAGTGACTTTAAGACATTCGACTTGTTAATTTTCAAACAAATCTATTTATAACGATGATAATCATTAAGGATCGATTCTATTTCAATTGTAAATTTAAATATAATTAAGACAATGTTGAGTATCAAATTTTGTTTAAATCCGGTGCTTGTAATTCATTCTCATGTCCTTTGAACTTGGTTTCATTTTAAAAAATTTACTAATCTGGAGAGATATTTTATTCTAAGAGACATTTGATTGAGACAAATAAAAAAATAAGTTGTTTCCAAGATAAAAAAGTTTACTTTTCACGACTAGATGTTTACATTTATTCTCACAACATTTAATTAACGAAAAAAAAAATCGTTCTAAGAAAGCATTCAAAAAATTTCGAGACAGACGTTCATATTGTTTCTTTTTTAAGTTGAATTAGAGTACTGCTTTATTTAGACTATCTTTAAACTTTTGTTTATTCTTATTGACTTTTGAAACATTTTTCTGCATGAATACATGATATGATTACTAACGAAAATTATATTTTTTTTTTTTGCTTTGAAGTTTATTTTTTCAGATAGATTAGAATATTAAAATAGATCCATCACACAAATCTTAACTATACGATAGACTTATTATTATGATTTGATAAAATTTTTGTGTTCTCATGAAATGTATGATCATTACCTAGACATAGTTTTAATCTCAATATCATGCAACTCAAATGAGTTAATCAAAAACTTGAATTTTTCAATAATATTTATTTATTTAAAATATAGTTTTCATTAGTTACAAATACATCATACTAATATAATTCAATATCTTATTTATAGAGTCCATAGAAATGTAAAAGGTTTGATATGTACTTGTAAATCTTATATTTTCTTTTAAAAATTTGAAAGATCTAATAATCTTGCATTTTTATTCATGTTTAGTCTATTGTAATTTATCGCGTAGATTTTTCTATTTTGTTGTCACAAGATAAACAAACTCTATTTAGTCTTGATATGTAAATACTAGATATAAACTATATCATATAATAAAAGTTTAGTTGTATACGAAATAAACTGTCAAATGTCTATATCTAAGGTAATTCTTCTATCTAGAAGAATCATTTTTTAAAAACCGTAATTGAAACTTGATCACAAATAGTTATGGATGTTTAAGTAGTCGTATATCCTGTGTCTGTGTTGACTGTATTAATTTTACCGAAGCACATATAATTTCACATTCTTATCTGATCATGATAATTTATTTATTTTTTAAAATCAAAACAACTATATACAAATGTTACAGGAGAAATTAGAACTCAGAAAATTTTAAAATTTTTCAAGGACAAATCATAATTAAGAATGAGAGTCAGGTGAGTTTTTAAATTTTCTTGAATTGTAATTTCTCCTGTGACAAAAACATCACAACAAGTACAAAATATAACGAAAATACATATGTTGTCACAAATACAGTTAAATGAAAACAGTCGTCTATGTTACTATTCCAAATGAACAGGCTCAAATTAACTTCGCGTACAAATTTCTTCACCTTCGTTAATCACCTCATTTTGTTTATTTGTTTTCACCTGCCGATCGAACTTTTGATCGAGGTTCTCGGCTACAGTAATTACAGGTCGTGACCGTAGCCACAATCGATACATTTCATGACTATGAGCACTATTCATATCTCTTTTTTTTTTTTATTGTAAAACAGAACAAAAAAAGCAAATCATACGTCCACAAAATATTGTTAATTATTACAATGCATTCATCCATGCATTTATTACTTTTTTTATTCATTCTCACATATATGCTAGTGTACATATAACTTATTCTAGTGGTAAAAATGTATATATATATTCGAATATGATCATTGCTTTATTTTATTTTTAGTTTAAAATTCAATTGATTATCATTATCATAATTATTTCGAAAAGACATCTATTTTTCAAGATTAAGCTTCCTGATATCCAACGAAAGCATCATTAGTTAAAATAGGAAAATTATAATGAGGTATACAAATTAAAACTATACATATATAAATCGTATTAAAGTTACACCAGTCGACAAAGTTATTTCAATTCAACTAAATACCAAAATAAAAATATCGATTATAATTCATGATATTAAAAACAAAGTATATACTTATTAGTTAGCTTTTTTCTTTTGTGGTTTTTTTTCTATTTTCATTAGATCTCAACCACAAGTACAAAATTGATCTCTGATTTCGATGAAAATCATGGTTTTCATGATAAATGTAGAAGAAATTATTAATCATAATCAAAGTTTATTTTTTCTGAATACATAATAAAATTACAAATCGATTCTAACGACTTTAAGCGCTGTCACTAATGATAATAGATATTTAGAATACTATGCTCTGATTTCAAAAACACTCTAACTTCATATTAATAAGAAAAATAATATATATATAAGGACAAATTGAACGCTTATCAGACTCACACTTAGTCAAACAAACACTTCTCCTAATTGAAGTTTTGAATGTCATATTTCAGTATTATTCTCTATGTGCCAGTCTAATCTAAACTTCAACAGTGAAGCTAATCTTTAAGGAGAACATATAAGATAAACATTATTAAAAAAAGTCGTAGATAAATCAGTAAGAATAAGTTTCGACCTTCGAATGCGATCGTCCAGATGCGTTATAAGGATTTTTTTTGCTTTATTGTTTGTGCTTAAACACTCGAATCTACCTATTATAGTACATAACAAATTTTGAGGGCACTAGAAAAAAAAACTACAAACTGCAGAAGACACTGCATCCTGAAGTAGTTCTTTTCGCTATAATCTTGCTTTCGTTTTTAATTGCAGTCAGGTACTGCACTGCAACTAATGGTTTCTAATATTTCAAATGAATAGCCATAGTGACAACGTGTTTACATATATAATTCTTAAAAAAAACTGGATAGCTGCATTTCGATGCTTTCCAATGTGAATCATTTTCCATTTCCATACATCAAATATCAAATGATTTTTGAGTTAATTAAACATTGTCCATTTTTGTTTGTTATATTTATTCGATTGTAAATCTTGAACTGTTACACAATATTTTTTCGAAGAATCATTTGAAATATAAATGATATATTTTGTTAATTTAGCTCATTGATGTGTATTTTTTTAGGGCTCTTTTATTTCCATTTATTTCATGATCTTCTTTCAGCAATTTTTGATCTAATATATCGCTTTCATATTGAGAAATCTTGATCACTTTCATTATTACAAATACATCGAATTTTGTAGATGCGCAGTATGTTATTTTTATTTGAAATAATAGTAAATATTTATGCATGACGATAGATAAAGACAACGACCAGGGAAAAAGTCGAGAAGCCTCTTTTTTTTTTGTTTTCGATAATAAGCGCAAAAAGAAGCATTAAAACAATCATTATTCTTATTGAAAACAATATGTAGGAGAAAAGAAGTGCGTCAAAAGAACGAGAAGATGCGTAGAAAAGTCAAAGACAAAAGAAAATAAAAGTAAAAGTGATTCACTCTGTAACCATTTCATTTATCATTTCAGTGATCATATCTCATATTTCCAAAAATAATGTTTGATGTTTTTGAATAATTTCTTTTATGTATATTGATAAGAAAAGTAATATGAATCTTTTTAAAACAAAAAATTAACTATAAGTGTATATTTTGTTTTTAATATCATTACCTAATTGATATTTATTTAGTTCTGAATTGATTTTAAGTAACTACACTAATGCTTTTTTTTTTGTCAAATTTGTAACTTCAATACGCCATGTATACACAGTCTTCAGTGTTACAAATAATTAAAAAGTTCCTTTTTATTATATTTTCCAAAAAAAAAAAAAAGATAAGTCATCTATTTTCAGACGAATAATCACCTTGACTCTTGTACAAGAACTATTCTTATGATATCTGTTTAATGAATTTAAAATTGAAAAAATCAAAAATCTAAAATTTCGTTATACGAATTCAAATACAATCCGTTATGATTCCTCTAAGAAAGAAAAGGTTTTTTTTTAGAAACAATATCAGATTTCATTTTGTCTTTTAATTGTAATTATCTTCAGAACATCAGAATATCATCATTTTCATCAAATGTCTAAAAGATGTGCGATCGAAAAATGCATCCGAGCATCCCGTTGGTTGTGTGATTGTTGTCAACAAAATCTTTGTTTACAACATTTAAATGAGCATAATGCTTTACTCATTTCTAAACTGAATTCTTTGAATGATGGAATTAATGAACTTGGAGATCGTCTTGAAACAAAAAGTATTTACAAAGCAATTACAGATAATCGTCAAAAACTTGAACAATGGCGTCAAGATTGTTATAAGAGAATTGATTGTTTATTTGAACAAAAATGTAAAGAACTTGATCAACTTGTTAATGAAATAGTTGACCCACAACGAAAAGAAATTAATCGTATACAGTTGAAAATACCTGAACTGATCAATACACAAGAAACAACTCGTGAAGATATTGATTCATTGACATCAACTATTCATCAGCTTGAAAGATATATGAATAACCTTGAACAAGGATGTCTTACGATTAATATTCGTCCATTAGTAATAGATGACACAGTCGTTGTTATAGAGAAAAAGACTAAACATGAACTTGATCTCTCAACTCTGTCGCCTGTCGTCAAAACAATTCATCGTCCTGAAGAAAGTTTTCGACCATTTACTGGCAATGATCGACACTTATTGGTGCATCAACATCCAAATTTATGTTTATTCGATCGACAAATGAACATAGTCAAACAAACTCTATGGTCGTACGATGCAATTCAAGACATGTGTTGGTCGTCAACATTAGAGCGATTCATTGTACTTGGAAAAAATAACATCTATCTCGTCAATGAAAACACAATGTCAATTAATAATGTGCACACAATGGAAGAACGACACTGGCTATCGTGTACATGTTCTGACACAGTTCTCTTCGCATGTACAAATGGACGTGCAGCGTCTATTATGGAATTCACATTGTTTCCATCAATCGAATTGATTCGCGAATGGAAACATCCTCTAACATGCACCAAACATGAATTTATTGTTAGTACTGCTTACAATAACGAAAAGCTAGCTCTGACGGTTGTGAATGTGTTGGATAAATCACTGCGCATGGAATTGAGATCTGCAAAGACTCTTGATCGCATCTGGATGCTTCAACTTGATATTAATTGGGCTCAAAAATTAGCATTTCGTTGTAGTTCACTTCCTTGTAATGAGTGGCTTATTGTCGACCATGAGTGTGGACGTCTTCTCCAGATTAAAAAAGATGGAAGAGTAAAGAAAATAATCGAATATCATCCAACTCCCTGTCGTGCCATTCTATTTGACACAAATAAGCTAGCAGTATCGACAACCAATGGCGTAAATCTGCACACAATTCAATAAAAAGCTTGACTGCATTCATGTAGTATTTTTGCTTTTATTTATTTATTTTTTTGATGAAGAACACGAGTTAAAAACAATTAAATACATATTACTGACATATAATTTACAATAGATTAGATTATTGATGTCACTCTAGTTAGAATACTTTTTTTTTAATTTTGTGACATATAAATAAAAGATTATATTTACTCGACCAATAAAGATACAAAAAACTAGGCTTACAGAACAACGGCTTCAGGTACACCCTTCTGATTTCTCACCGTCGGTAATTGAACATAAGGATTATGTTTGAAAATTGTTTATCATGAGAATTCGGTTTTCTTATAGATTCTCCTATATTACGTCTCTTAAGTGCAGATGAATGGATTTTTCTGGTAGTCTTGGTAAAGATTATGTGATATGCGGGTTATTATCGGGACTGAATTCGTTGCAAAGAAAAACATGATCAAATACGAAGACATTTTTGATTTTTATCATATTTTATAATTCTGTGCAGGTCCTATAACGAATCCACTTCTTGCTAAAAATTGATACTTATGATATTAGTGAAGGATCAACTATTTATATTCCATTTAGTGCAAGTTTAAGACATTAGTTTTGCTTTTATTTTTTGTAAAAGATTCTATTTGAAATAGACTTTGTCGAATGAAATAAATGATGAAATTGTAGAATATTCTGTTGCAATTCGAAACGATTAACAATGCAAAGACTAATATATCACCACGATTTTATAAAATTTATTCCTACTGTAAAAATTTATGAATGCATCTTCATTTTAACCAACGGTGAATGATGAATCAAACAAATCAGCAGCTCTGACAGCGTCAACATTTATTCCAATAGCTTGTTTTTTTATTTTAGCTATAAGTAAATTCATGTTAATTATAAGAAAAATATGTTTGTCAAATATTTTATATCTTGACTTTTTTTGCGTTCTTTTGATAAAATATTATTAAAACTATATGACTGATCCCAACTATTAAATTAGTCTAACATCATGTTTCAAGAAAGTGCAGTTAATTATTTTTATTTCGTGTTCTCTTCATTGAAAAAGTAAAGCAAAACACTAAATAAAAGTAATCATTTATTTTACTGAACTGTATGCAGTCTAGCATCATCCACAGTCAATACAGCCAACGTATTTAAGTCGAATAGAACAGCACGACAGGGAGTCGAATCATATTGAACTGTTTTCTTTATTTTTCCGTCTTTTGTAATCTGAACCAGACGTTCAGTTTCATAATCGACTATGAGCCACTCATTAAAAGTGATTGCACAACATCGAAATGCTACTTTTTGCAAACACCTAGTATCAAGTTTAATTGCCCACATGGGATCGAGTGTCTTCGCATTTCTCAATTCCATGCGCACTGATTTCGTTGATTCACTCATAACCAATAGAGCTAGATATCCGTCATTGTAAACAGTATCAGCGATACATTGATCTTTGGTACATGTAACGGGATATTTCCATTCTCTAATCAATTGAATAACTGGTAATAATGTAAATTCCAAAACAGATGAAGGACATTCATTTGTGCTAGCAAAGAGAATTGTGTCAGAACATGTACATGATCCCCAGTGTCGTTCTTCAATTGTGTGCACATTATCAATTGTCATTGTATAGTCGTTGACGAGATATATGTTATTTTTTCCCAGTACAATGAATCGATCTAATGTTGATGACCAGCACATATCATGAATGGAACCGTAAGACCATAATACTTGTTTGACCATGTTCATTTCGTAATCGAAAAAACATAAGTTTGGCTTTTGATGCATTAATAAGTATCGATCATTGTTAGTTAATGATGGAAAACTTCCTTCTGAACGTGGAATTATTGAGTACGCAGGCGAAAGAGTTGATAGATCAAGTTCACGTTCAATTTTTTTGTTAATAAAAACGAGCGTTTCATCTATAAGTAATGGATGAATATCGATCGTAAAACATGTTTGTTCGATTTTGTTCATATTTGTTTTGAGCTGACGAATAGTTGATCTTAATAAATCGATATCTTGTGGAGTTGTTTCTTGTGCATGGATGAGTTCGGTTATTTGCAAATTTATTCGATTGAGTTCTTCACGTTGTTGATCAACTTTTTCGTTAACAAGTTGATCAAGTTCTTGACATTTTTGTTCAAAAAAAGAATCAATCTTCTGATGACAATCGTCACGCCATTCTTCAAGTTTTTGACGACTATGGACAATAGGTTTTTGAATATCTAGCGTTTTGAGACGATACTCAAGTGCATTAATTTCATCTGTCAAAGGATTCAATTGAGAAATGAGTGAGGCATTATGCTCATTTAAATGTTGTAAACAAAGATTTTGCTGGCAACAATCACATAGCCAACGTGATGCCCTTGTACATTTCTTTATCGAACATGATTGAGACATTTGATGAAAATAATAAAAATTTGATGTTCTATAGATGTATGTTGTACGAAGAGAAATTGAAATTTGATGTTTTTTCTCACGAAAAAAATTGTTTTGTTTACTGGAGAAACGAAAAAAGGTTTGTTTTTTGCATTTGTATAACGAAAGTTAAGTTGTTTCGTTGTTTCATCTGCTTTGTATTCAATGAGCAGATGTCGTAAGACTACTGATTGTACAAAAATAACAATGAAGACTAGCTGAAAGGGATTATTTGTTCGAAAATTGAATGTTTATTTTTGAGAAGAACATGATAAAAAGCCGAAAAGAATTTGTTATATGTATAACATGGATTGCAAAAAGAAATCAAATGAATGTAAAATTTCACAAGCTAGATTACTGATTTCTAAAGCAATCACATTTGTTTTTGGTGGAAAGAGCAACTTCTATGAGTTATACATTTCATATCAGACATGTTTTTCAGAACGAATTTGTGTAGAAGGAAAAGCTAAAAATCAAACACTCGTAAAAACGCTCTTGCAATTTCGAAAGTCGGTAGTTTTCGATTATTTGATTCCACATGAATTAATTTGTATCGAGAATACACAAAAAAATGTAGCTGATAAAAACCCTACCATCTCAGCTATGTTAAAATCTTTTTGATTCATTAAGGAGTCTTAAAGGAAGAACATTCAAGAATGAAATTTTTCTAAAATAGAGTCTGTTGCTAGGACTATAAGTTTCTAAAACCATCCGCCTCCATCTCTAGAAACCATGCACAAACTCATTTTTTTTGCATTATTTGTTCGAAATATTTTCGATCGAAGAAAACAGTCATAAACGACAGGAAATAACGAAAATCGGCGTCTTTTCGTCGCCGTTTTCCGTACAGTCTTAAAACATTGAAAATAATAAAGAAAATAATAATCACTTTCAAGCAAAAAAATGATCCGTGAAAAGAGTTGACGAGTTTTAGTGCAATACAGTGAAAGCTAATACAATAGTACTTCCGCTCTCAACGGTCAGATCATAAAAATTTGTCAGAAAAGAATACTTCAAGCTATATTATTTTATTGCTGCAAAACGATTAGATGGTGGCAGCGACAGAATTATTCCAAGTTTTTCACAAAAAACAATATCTTGTTATAAAAACCATGAGTCAATATAACTTCTAACCCACTATTGCAATAGCTACTATTTATGCTACAAAGCTCATCATTGAATGTGTTTCTCCCATACCTCTCTGATATGATTATAAATCTATTCTGACTAGACCTATGGACAATTCACAATCTAGAAATTGAATTTGTATCACTCATCCAGTTCTATTCAAAAAAGCTAAACTATTCAAACAGATGAAAACCTAAATGTGTCACGGTTCCCACTTCTATGAACGTGCTTTGTTTTGAGAACTGAAACTATATATTTATACACTCGGATGTGTCTTTTGCACAGTATAATGTATTTTGACTGCACTAAAAGAAAACCACAATTTGAAGAAGGCCGGCACTCTACACACTAAGCTACGTAGATTGTTTTCGTCATAATCTTGTCTTTATTCTTACTTGCAACTAAGTGCTACATTTTTAGTCTTGTATTTCATGCCGAAATGAAAACCAAGACTTACAGCAAAACTAAGAAAATATCACAGAACAAAATATATTGTGAGACTTGTTCAATCTATATGATTATTATCTGCTATCTAAATCAGAACATAATATTCTAGAGACCACTTATCATTTGTTAGACAACTTAGTAACATCAGAATTGATCAGTTACTCAAATAGATTATTAACAAAAAGTAATGCTTGATTTTTCTGAATAACTTCTTCTACATGTCTTTGCAAAAAAAAATCAAATAAATGTTTTCAAAATGTGAACTTAATTATAAGTATATATTTTGTTTCAATATCATTCACTAATTTATCTTAATTTGGTATTTTGTTGATCTGGAGTAATTTCGATAAATTCTTCTAACGACATCTGTTTATTGAATTTAGAGCTAAAAACAAGCTTTAACTTTCTTTACACAAATGCAAAAACAAACAGCTCTTTTTCACTTCTTCAACAAACAAACATTTTTTTCTTGAGAAATAACATTATATTTCGTTTCTCTTTCTATCAAAATTACCTTCAGAACATCAACATTTTTATTTTTTTTTGGCAAATGTCTCAATCATGTTCGATCGAGAAATGCACTCGAACATCACGTGGTCCGTGTGATTGTTGTCAGCAATATCTTTGTTTACAACATTTAGTCGAACACAATGCCTTACTCATTTCTCAACTGAATCCCTTAACTGATGAAATTAATGCACTCAGAAATCGTCTCAAAACAATAAATATTCAAAAAACAATTGGTAATAATCGTCAAAAACTTGAAGAATGGCGTGAAGATTGTCATAAGAAGATTGATTGTTTTTTCAAGAAAAAATGCCAAGAACTTGATCAGCTTGTTAATGAAATAGTTGACCAACAACAAGAAAAACTCAATCAAATTCAGACAAAGATAATTGACCTCATCAATGCACAAGAAACAACTCGACAAGATATCGATCTATTGACATCAACCATTGGCCAGCTTCAAACAAATATAAACAACATTGAAAACATATGTTTTACGATCAATACTCGTCCATTAGTAATAGATGACACGTTCATCTTAATTAAGAAAACTATCGAACATGAACTTGATCTATCAACTCTTTCACCTGTCTATAGAACAATTCATCGTTCTGAAGAAAGTTTTCGATCACTAACTTGCAATGATCAACACTTTTTGATACATCAGCATCCAAATTTATGTTTATTCGATCGAAAAATGAACATAGTCAAGAAAATGGTATGGTCTTATGGTGCGATCCAGGACATGTGTTGGTCGTCAACATTAGATCGATTCATTGTACTTGAAAAAAATGGCATCTTTCTCATTAACGAAAATACAATGTCAATCGATAATGTGCATAGAATTGGAAAACGACGCTGGATATCATGTACATCTTCTGACACGGTTCTTTTTTTATGCACAGATAAACGCGCTTCATCTATTGTGGAATTCACGTTATTTCCAATGATTGAGTTGATTAGAGAATGGGAATATCCTATTACATGTGCTAAAGATGAAACTATCGATGGAATTGTTTCCAATAAGGAAAATCTTGCGTTGATGGTTGTGAATTTATCCAATGAATCGCTGCGTATTGAATTGAAGTATACAAAAACCTTCGATCGCATCTGGACACTTCAACTTGATACTACGTGTGTTCAAAAAAAAGTATTTCGATGTTGCTCACTCACTTGTAATGAATGGCTTATTCTTGACTATGAAACTGAACGTCTGATTCAAATTACAAAAGACGGAAAAATAAAGAAAACAATTCAATATCGTTCGAGGCCCCGCTGTGCTATTCTGTTCGATCAAAATAAACTAGCGATATCGACTATAGATAATGTAAATCTGCACACAATCCAATAAAATGAGTGACTATTTTTGCTTAGTGTTTTGCTTTATTTTTCAATGTAAGACTTCAATTAAAAACAATGAACTGCATATTCTAAAAATCTGATTTACGACTGACTAGATAATCGAGGTGAGTTAAGTGCAATATTTTTTTTTTACTTTCTTATACGCGAATAAAACATTAATATCAATTGACCAATAAAAATCAAGAAAGTTTATATTTACTTAAATCTTTCAATCGTAAATTGCACATCATGATGTGAAGCAAAAAAAAACAGTTAGTACAATTTCTGCGAGATCAAAATATGAAACATAGTGTAGTTGCTGTTGCTAATCACAGAGAGATTGTTCTACTATATCTATCTTAGGATACATTTCTTCATCGTGCTTTTAACTTATCGTTTAGAAAGTTTTAATTTTTTTTTAGACTTTCCCTTATGTTAGAGCCCATGACATACACCTATAATATCAGCGACAACAGTTAAAATGAAGCGCATAGAAAGTAGAGTCTCCAGAAGACTATATCTATTTAGAATTAATTGCTTTGAATGTTGTATTTATTCACAATGAATGAATCATTAGATTTCGAAAGTTTGAAACATACAACAACAAAAAAATGAATTCATCTTAGTTATTATTCAAAAGCGATTTAGTTGTTGACGAGCATCGTATCATCACCAGTCTACATATTTTGTTTGAGAATTAATGAAAAACTTCTGATACATTTATCAATAACGATCTATTTTATGTAAATATGAAAACTTTATAATAAAGTTCACATTTTTATCTTTTTCATACTAGCAAAAAAAGTGTCTCTAATTAAACTAGTTCTTATGAAAAAAATCATTTTCCATGAAATATCCCAAAGCTTGCTTCTCAAAAGAAAACTTCGATGAAATTCCATTATTGTTCAAACTTGATCAATTATTTTTTTATAAGATAGATATATTTAACATGTTTATTTTTGAATTGTGTAATTATTATGTTCAATTTAATATTTCTACAAAAAAAGCAAATGCCGTTCTCATAGTTACTATTATCGAACTGTTACCTACTGTTATTTAATGTTTATTCTTGCATAGAACGAATAGTGAAACAAATAAGAGCAAATACTTCATTAATAATATGATAATCTTAATTAAAAATAGAAAGTTCTATTTTAGACAAAGATTTTAGCACAATAAATTATCTGATATGTAAAATTAAATTGTTCTCACGACTGAAATCATAACTTCATAACTTACTTAGCAACGTCTACTTCCTCTGGTACGATTTTTATACTTAAAAAAGAAACATTAGATACATATTTTTTAGAAACCGTAACAAGTGTGATTCATAAACGAAAAGCACTGATAACATATTCTTGCAATACATCCTATATTATTCGTCCATAGATATCAAACTGTATCATTCAAACCACAATATTTTTATGTAAAGAAATTAAATTGTTTTTTATTATTTATTTCAATTTGTCAATAATGTACTAAATGGGATTAAAACTAATCAAGATGATCATACATCATATGGTTAACGAATTATCACAATTACAAGAAAATTTTCGTATGAAATGATTGAGCATTATTTTCTCTTATTGAAGCTAATTATTGAATATAAATATAACAGACTTTGAGAAATTACATGTACCAACTGATACTTATAATTATATCTACAATGCTTACAGTCAAAGTTTCACGAGCTTGACGTTAGTCAATGGAAATTTTCATTTCTACTGTATATTGGAAAACAGAAAAGTTCAACTTAGTGAGAATCTTCTTATTTTGTTGATATATCGCTCAGGTTGTCTTGTTGAGGCTTCTTTTTTCTATATCGAACGATGTGTTATANGCGAAAATCTCTGATGTTTTAGTGGTTGACTATCCATGGAAATGTCCAATTATGTATCTAAAATTTGAAACTTTCCGCAATGCTATAGCCCATTCTCATACTATGAATGGCCAATCATACTCCTAAACCCCATTTTTCACAAGCTTTCATTTGGTATTAAATTCATTGTTAATGCTATTTGAAATCATAGTGCTACCCCCCTGGAATAATATTATTTCCTATCCTGTAGAAGACAAATATGACATGAGCATAAAATTTCTGATTCTAATCTACGACATTACACACTCTTATTGTTAAACGCTTCTATAATAGGGAGAAGTCTCGATAAAATACAAATTTTTATACTTAGAACATTATGTCGCTTGTTAAATCGTGGTCTATTATGCTTAATAAAACAAAAGTATAATAAACTGAATTAGATCATTTCAAATTTATAATATCAATTTAGATGTAAGAACATATGGAAAAGTTGTTCGTTTTCTTCATACTCCAATTTTTTTGTCATCGCAGGAAATAATAACTGTTATTATAAACAGATATTCTATGATTTTCTAGATTGTGATGTATTTTCTACCCAAATTTAAATTATTTATTATCAATATTTCATATTAACCAAGAAGAAAACAATTCCAGAATCTATAATGTATGAGAAAGATAAGTTTTATCTTGAGATTTAATTCATAATAAAGGCGAGAAATATAAATCTAGAAAGAAATATATTTTAGTTTATCATATGAAAAGAGAAATGAAAATGAACGAATATTTTTTGGTCATTATACGACCATTGTCAAGTAAAAAATCATAAACTTGTTGGTACAACCAAGAAAAATGAAAAGAAAACTAATGATACAGTAAATGACTCGCCAAGCACGTGTAAATAACAACATTCAGCGTACGTTACATTAATGAAAATCAATCAAATATATAATAATAACAAATAATTTACTTTAATATGAATACTTGGTTTTTTTGCGTTGTACGAAGAAGTTTTTTCTGGTTTTTGTTGATCGATAATGGTCATATAATGGTCATATAATGACCAAAAACTCCTCTTCATTCTCATTTTTCTTCTCGTATGATAAACTAAATTAAATTTTCTTTTTATATTTATACTTCTTGTATTTATTGAGAATATATTTTACTAATAAAAAGGAGGAGAAAGAAGCATTCTGACTAAGATTATCATTTATCTAAATACATAGGAAGAAAAAGACGGGATGAAACCAATAATAATCGATAACAATCAAAATCTATTAGATAATGATATTTGATGTTGTTACACTGTGATACATTGAAGGACACTTTGCTAAATCGATATACAGCATCGGAATTTTGAACACTAAGAGATACTCTACATGACATTGAAAAAGAACTTTATCGAAAATTTCTCCTATGATATTTCTACTTGTTTATGCGTTTGACACTTTTGGCATCATCTCACGTCTCAAGTTTTTTCATTTTACTCTTCAATAAGAAAAAACTGTTAATCGGTTATTCCATAATTTTTATGTGTATAAAATTGATCCAGATTATTCGATATCTCCAGTAACGACAATCTCCTTGCTTCGCTTCGCTGGGTTTTTCCCTATATTCAGTTGCCCAGTCGTCAAGAGAATTTTCCCAGAAATATTATTTCTTTTCACTGAAATTTCTCTGTGTTGTGTTCTAACCGATAAGAATATCGCCTACTCATGTATCATAGATGAAGAAGTATTAGAAAAACCAGAGAAGTATAGTATTGTTCTTTCGTTCTGCGACAGTTTGCTTCTTTTTCTCGTACTCAGATAACATTCATCGATTCTGTCTCAATAGATTTTTTCTTTGATATCCATTATTGAAAGAAGATTCAGTATAGAAAAAGAGAACAGACGAACTTACTAACGAACTTCTAACCATAGTAAGCAACTCAAAATCGACTCTTTCGTCGAAAAAAATGAGAGAAAGTACCTTTGAAAATATGCAAACACAACAGAGCTTGTCGATCTGAAGAGTCATGAATATAAGGAATCGTCAATGTACAGACACTGGTATATAATGCCGGTTGAGTTTAAGGAATGTTGTCAACAGCATTCTCGTTACTTCGACGTTCTTTCTTTTCCTTCTAGTATATTACTTATCTTTTGTGTTGTTTATCCCACGAGGTAGAAAAAAAAATCGTATCGTACATTTTTCTATCATTTCCCTCTTCTACATAATGTGGCATCGTCTTATGCAAGTTGTATGCATTGTAAACATAGCTGACCAATCGATCTCAGTAAAAATCTATATCAATTGATGTTCTATTGTTCTATTATTATTTTATAGACATTAATCTTTCTTTATCAAATGGGTGGAGAACTTGATTTTCGAGCATTGCTGCTCAAAATACAAGATCTTCTATCCGACAACGATCGACATCGTTTCCTTTTTCTTCTTGGCGAAGACGTTCCCAGATATATGCGCGATGATCCTTCACTTTGTGGAATACTTCGTGTCTTGGAATCTCTTTTCGAAAAGGCAATAATCAGCGATCAAGATTGTGATTACCTTATTAAAGCATTCAAGAAAATACATTGTAATGATGCTGCAAAACGGCTTCAAGGTTTGCTTTTTCTGTTTCTAATGAAGACTTACATTTGAAGAAGCTCTTTATATTATTGTTTTTTCAGAATATCAGTCAGCACTGGAGCATTTTAGTCAACGAAGTTGCTCACTTCAAGATATTCTGTTATTCGACTGCGACGATGAGGATAAGATGGCTTCAACTAGTTCGTACCGATAGAAAGCTTTATCGTGTTTACGATCAAGAATTCTCTTTTAGAATTGATGCATATTCCATCCGATCCAAATTCAATTGTAGATCGTTCAACCATGTATAAAGATTTAATTTTCGAAAACAAACTGCCAAGCTCATCACTATCTGTACATATCGAAAGGAAGTGGCACATTCATGTATCTCAATGGATCCATTCAATATTCAAACGACCTTTGAACATTCGTGAATGTATTCTACTTATGACCAATATTCTGATTCTTTTGAGTCTTCCATTAGCGATTTATCTCTCGGTAACATTCACTCAACGTTCGATGATAAAGCATCTAGGTAAACCCATAGCTATTCGCATAATATATCAGATAATGACCGATGCAGAATATTTTCTGTAGATATCCTTTGCCTTCTTTAAGGGTGTGAGTGCCGATGTTAGTGTAGTTGTTTATAGTCCTTGAACGAACTTCTACCAATCCTAGACTTTTCACATTTGTACTTGAAGAATAAGAAATAGAATACGTGGATTTGTCAAATTATAAAGCATAATATTCTTCATTCAAACAGTTTTTTGCAACATTTGTAGTGTCGAGAATTTGAAAAAAAAATCAAATACAAATGTATTTCTTTTCTCCTCGGCTTTCATAATACTGACTCGAGTGTTCAATCAACCGTTTAATATGATATATCCTGCTTTAGGATATAGCAATTGTGACTGTGTATGCGTATGGGAAGATAACTTTGATTGGAATGGTGTTGTGGATCCTAATAAGTGGGACTTTGATGTCGGTGGAGATGGCTGGGGTAAATACTTTTGTTTTTATTCAATGTATATCTTGTTTTTATGTACCGTGTATATATGTCACTAATTTAGGTAATGAAGAGCAACAAAATTATACAAATAATCGACGTGAAAATGCACGTTGTGAACTATTTCCAGGGACTAAAAATGGTCGTCTAATTGTTGAAGCTCGTCGAGTAAGATTAAAGCAAGACATTATGTTGAAGCTGTCTTGCACATACTTTTTTTTCAGGAAAACATGAGCAATACAATGTATACTTCAGCTCGTCTGAAGAGCAAGGCTTCATGGACATATGGTCGTTTACAAATTCGTGCCAAATTACCTGATGGTCGTGGCTTGTGGCCTGCGCTTTGAATGGTAACTATTTCTCGAATTTCTTTTTTACTTAACCTATATCAAATATAAAATAGTTGCCGCAAAATGAAACGTACGGTCTTCAATATTGGCCAGATAATGGTGCTATGGACTTGATAGAACAAGTCGGTTATGATCCGTTGCGCATCACTTCATCTGTAAACACATATGCATATAATCACATGAGACATAATACACCAATGAATTCCATAATTGTTCGTGACGCTATTTCAAATTTTAACATTTATACACTCGATTGGAATGAGAATAAAATTGAGATGTTTGTTGGAGATGATACAAATCAATTTGCTAATAGTATCTTTGTCTGGAATAAAAAAGGAGATTGGACACAATGGTAAGATATTCAGTTTCAGCGATGAAAATAATCGAAACAAATAAGATTTAAAAAAAAATTGTACCATGTTTAGGCCATTCGATAAACCATTCTTTCTTCTTATCAACATTGCTGTGGGTGGTAGGATGTGAGTATATCAACATTGAGATGCAAGCTTTTAATAATTGGAGTTTTATATTTGATTATATCTCGAAATTTCCAATATTCTCTTGAATAAAGAGAATCACTTAGTAGCTTCTGAAATAAGAGAAGAAACGGCATATCTCGTATGATTTCGAATAATATTCATTTCTTTTTCAGAGGTGGCCAACAAGGTATCGATAATAATATTTTTCCTCGTCGAATGGAAATTGATTGGGTACGTCTTTATCAACGACGCTAAACATCTGAACATACAGATACATCTTACTCGATTCTACCGGTTATTTTATGTGAAGTTCCGAAAAAGACAGTGAAACATTGAATAATCAATTGATTATTTGTTTCTCTTATTTTCTAATATACATTTCATGCGTTTTTATTCTTTTATCAATAATTCATATTGTGGTTTATTGAAATAAGATATCAACATAATAGAATTCAAGTTAAACTATTGATCAGACAGTATTGAAACTAGAGTGTAGGTTTGGGTATGGATAGATGTGTGTGTGGTGGGACAGGTGAATGTGAGGGTATGTGGTGGGTGAGTGTGGGCATGGGTACCTATCACTTATTCAATCACACTAACCATACCCAGACTCGCACCCCCACACACATCCACACTCAAAACTCTCTTCTTTAAAAATATATAGTTGACTTCAGAGTAACGACCTCATTACCCTTACGAAAGGTTTACATTTTAAAAGTTGAGCATTTTGAATGGATTAGGTGTAACGACGTCATCACCACAGGGTAATGCACCAAGTCTACTGAAATTCCTCAACTTTTAGGATTTAGAGCTACCTATGGGGGGTAACGAGTTTATGACTTCTTATATAAACTCTATATCTTTAAAATTGAGCGTTTTGAGTGGATATGGTGTATTACCCAAGCGTAATAATATCGTTACATTAAATCAACTCAAAAAGTTCAACTTTTAAAATATATACCGTTCATATGGGTAATGAGGTCGTTAACCCCCAAAACAACTATATATCTGTAAAGAAGAGGGTTTTGAAGCGATTCTGTATAATGACAATATTAAACCTAGGGTAATACACCAAATTCGCTCAAAACCCTCAACTTTTAGCGCATGTAGTGATTTGTTGTGCTGAGGTACGTGGTAACACTGGGAGAAGCAGGCCAAATTACCATTAATCTTTCGACATTTAGAACGTCTAGTCATCGCTAGCGTATATATGTCAAGCTTGAATCTTGAATTCAATTGGTATTTCAACTATTTAGTGTCAAGTTCCAAACAAAAACCACTTAAAAAATTACCATTCACAAAAATTTCACAACAAACATAATCGCGAGAAGGTGAAAATGCGGAGAAGGAAGTTCCACGAGGCATAAATACCACATAATGGAAGATTCACAAACATCATCACAGCAAGTGTGGATGCGGCAGAAATTATTTTGAAGGTTGAACTTTGAAACTTATAAAATGATATTTCGATTCACAGTTGAAATACCAAGTGAAGTCATATTTCAACCCTACCACGAGTTTTACAATCATGGTTACATACCAAGCAGACAGACATTTCTCAGCTTTTGGCACATATAGTTACGCATTGCAATCAGGTACACCAATAGACTTAAGATAATGCGCCAAAACCACTCAAAACGCTCAACTTTTAAAATATGGAGCTAGTTTTTGCTGATGGACAATGTCGTTACACTCAAGATAATACCGCGAAGAAGAACAATGCTTCTTGTGTGACTACAGGTTACATGATACTGGAATAGTCAGAGTGGTCACTGGTGGAACTGATAGCATTTGCAAAACATGAATACGCTCCAGTTGAATCCCGCATTAGTTTTCATGTTGTGAGATTGTGGATGCCCGATGTAACGGGATTATGACATCATTCTAATTTTACCAATCAGTTTCTATAATTATCAAAGTCAACACGCCAAATACTTGTATTATACAAAGAATCATACACAAAGCATAACTTTTTTTAATCAGCCTATTCCACCATGTTACAAACAAGTCAATCATATACAAAAACACATCAGCTGAAAAATACTCTAACTCTTCACTGAACAGATATCTCGTTATTCACTAAATTCAATCATCAATTCACTGCATTTCAATCTTGCCAAGATATCAGAACAGAATCTTTTCAACTATTTTTATTTCATATCAACACAGGCATTCAACAAAAGAATACTAACAAAAACACCAAAAAAACACAAACCATTTATTTATTTCATAGAAAAACCTTTTCAACCGAACAACCAACAAACTTTGGCATTACAAAACAAATCTAATATCTATTCAAAAACAACATAAGTACCCAGGTTCTTTTGGTTTATTTTCTTTTTTCTAATTGAGTTACTTCAATGGTCATTACACATCTTCCGATAGTTATCGACTAATAAATAACTAGCTGGATATTTTCATACTTGTTCATTTTATGATTCTCACCTTTATTAAGTACTTATTGTGATTAAGAATATAAAACATTTTCATGAACTCCTTTTTGTTTTTAGCTATTTAGTTATTCTGATTAGAGTTAAGTGTCTATTGTCTAAAGAGAATTGAATATTTTCTTTTCCTTTATTCTCAATTTCATTGTCTGTTCCTCATTGACTGTTTGTTCTCAAAAGAAAAATTGAAGATTTTCCTTTCCTTCTTTTTTTCCTTATGTTTCAGTTAGCTATTCTGATCATACTTGAGTACTTATTGTAACGAGCAATATGAAACATTTCCACTATCATCTTTTTTCTTCAGTATCAGTTTGACATCCTGATTTTTATTGAGAGTGTTATGAGAAGGAGAATGACATTTTATCGTTTAATTCTTTCTCTTTTTTTTTCTTTTAGTTATTCTGATTATAACAGCGTATCTTTTGCGACAGAAAAAATGAAATATTTGCTTTCAAGTCTATTTCCCTTTTTTTCAAGTTTTTATTCTGATCATAAGTGAGTAATCATTATGAGGAACAAACAGATACTTTCATTTTATTTTTTCCTTCTTACTCAATTAGATATTCTGATCTTTATAGAATATCTTTCACAATGAAAATAATCAATATTTTCCTGTAAGTATTCTTTCTTCTTAAGAGTTCGTTAGTCTCACATTTATCGAATACTTTGTATGAAAAAGAGAATCAAATATATTCGCTTAGAAAATCTTCTTACTTTTGAGTTAGACATTTTGATCACAATATAGTATCTTGCGTGAGAAAAAAATGGATGAAAAGTTTTCGTTTATTTCATTTTCCTTCTTCTTTAGTTCCTACTTCTAATCATAACCGACAATCTGTTGTGTACATTGTTACAAAGATAACTAAGTATTTTCATTTACATCTTTTCCTTTTTTTTCTATAGTTAGTTGGTCTGGTTTCACTTGCGTAGCCATCTTGAGAAAGAGAACGAAATGTTTTCGTTTAATTCTTTTTCTTTTGTTCTTTACTTACTTATCGTGGTTATAACTGAGTATAGATTGTGTAAATGAGAATTAAATATTTTCGGTTAAATGTTTTCCCCTTCTTCAAGATTTAGATATTCTAATATTTATTCTATATCTTTCGTGAGGAAGAAAGCTAAATACGTTGAATGAAGTCTTTTTTCTTCTTTTGAGTGAAATATTTTGATCTTCATTGACTATCTTCCATGATGAAGAAAGTGCTGCATTTCTTGCGAAGGATGTGAGTGCTCACTTCATAGACAACTAGCCACACACCCCCTCAATAATAGCTTGTTAGAAGTTTCATTATGTTTGGTCATTTTCAAACAATAGACATTGTCACGTTATATCACGAATAGATAGCAATGAAGACGTTGAATCGGATTCTAGTTTTACATCGCCTTATCCATAGTACTACTCAGAAAAAGTCTTTCAAAGGGAGGCAGGTAGATTTTCTTTGCCTTGTAGTAGCTCTTGGACCATATGCGTCTGTCAGAGATTCTCTCTTATTTTCTCTCTAGGTATGAAGCACTGTTTGTCTGACTTTCATCTGTAATTACAGTGATTTAATTATCGTCATGTGCGCTATCAATAGCCGTTCATTAGCACTTGTTAGCGATGCTGGCTTAGCATTAGCGTTGCAGTGTAATAATTCTGCGAATAATACTTTTTTGTTATTATCCTCAAAGGCACAAAAGGACTTATGAATAGTTATTTAGAAAGATTCTCAGACATCTGCAACGAGATCACATGTTTTACAAAAGCCAGAAAAACGCTTCAGAGGGGATTACTTATGACTGCAAGCACTAGGCATCTTGACTTAGCATTAACATTAAATTAAAGCAATACTAACAATAATACTTTTTATTGCGATCCTAGGGCAAAAGTATTGCAATTTGTATGATTAATATAATGCTAAAGCAGAGCCGACATCTCTGACTGAATTCAATAAGCTTTTGTTACAATTTCACTACAAAAGCAGTTTAGCTACCATTAAGTTAATGACGTATTGTAATAACTGAGTAGCAGCTAAAATACGTTTGCACTGAAACATAAATGTGTTAAACTTGGCCACAGATACCGGCTCTGCTTTAGTATTACATTAATCAATATAAATTGCAATACTTGTCTTAGGATCATAACAGAAAAGTATGACTGTCAGCATTACTTTAATGTAATGTTAAGTCAGCATCCCTAGTGCTTGCACTCGTTAGTAATCTCCTGCGAAGCCTTTTCCTGGATTCTGTAAAATATTTGAGCTCGTTGTAGATGTCTGAGAATCTTTCTAAATATCCATTTGTAAAATCTGTTGTGCCGTTGAGAATACCTATGAACCTTTCAAAATTTCTTTTCATCAACAATTATCATATGTCCGTTTATAGACGGATAACTGTATTGAAATTAATTAGTTTTTAAATTTTATCTACTCTTTGAAAGGGTTTAAGAGAATGCAATGGATAATATATTCGATAGCGGTTTTAAATCCTATAAACGCTTTGATAAACCTTTTCATAACGCATATTTCAAGTTGATGAACCCTTTTCTAAATTATTTTTGGAGTGTATAAAAAAAGCTTGTTAGCGCAGCTCCTGCGGAGCTGAAATGTGGAACTCACGTATACCTTTAGCTTTGTTACCTGACCCATCATCTGTATACTGAAAGACTTCTCGTCAACTATAATTGTTTTCCTTGAGAATCGATGAAAAGAGCGGGAATTTATTGTTTATTTGTATATTAAAAAAATATAAATGTAATTCAATTTAAATGGGATTTTTATAATAAATAAATTTGAAAAAAAATTTGTATGAAACATTTAAAGAGTTTTATTTATAAATATATTATGTTCTTTTATTTTGCTTTTTTATTCATCTGTGTAGATGTTGTACAAAATAAAATGAAATGAACTGATAATGTATAATTGTAGATGGTGGTGGTGTTTTCATCNTTCACTCGTGGTTGGATGACAAATTCGATGATTGACGGATTTTAAGTGGTGAACCGATTTCATGGCTCTACAGTCATTGGCTGTAAGATTAGTGGATATCTTTTTATCATAACATGCCAAAGCAAGCGTCTTTTTAAAAAAATATAAAAGATATGTACCATTTAACGATCAGAATAATTGAAGAGTTTGAAGTAACCAAAAAGAAAACGTTGCATAATATTTTTCTGAAAATAGAAAAAAGACAAAACTTTTGTATTTCAGCTTAAAATGATTACTTTGAACAGTACTTCTGAAGTTTGTTCTTATGAATAAAAACTTTGTGTATTCATCTATCATTTTAAAAAAATTGTTGATAAAGTTAAATTAAATAGTAAATATACAGGAAAAGTCTTTTTGGACATCCTGTATATGTACATTCATGTAAATCGTTCAATTTCTTTTCTTATTCATATTATAAAGGAACCCAACATTGTGTGGATGGAACAGACGAAGACTATTGTAAACATTTGTTATTGAATGAGTGCAATCCAGAGACTGAATATCGTTGCAAAAATGGAATGTGTATTGATGAAGAATACTTTCTCGATGGGGATATTGATTGTCAAGATCAATCAGATGAACAACGTCATTCAAGTTATGCCGTTACAAGCTTATGTTTCGCTCGGCCCAAATTGGATTGCGATGAAAGAATATTAGAAAGTAAAAACCACATTTCGTGCGGTGATGGATCACACGTATCTTTTGTACAACAATATCGACAAGCGTCAATGTCCACTATTCTTCATACTTGCTACTCATTTCGCGAGAGACAATGGAAGTGTGAACTGAATAATCGAGGGAATCATGTGGACAAACCCAGAGAATGGTCATTGTTTTGACTATGTTGATAATACAACAAATGTGCTAAAAGAAAAAAATGATTGTATCTTCATTCACAAATGTGCATTAACTAGACAAGGTCAACATTATTTGTGTCCGTGTACAGGTAATGGTTGTCGTGCTCATTTCTATCGCTACTGTGGTTCAAATAATGTCTCATTATTTGCTTATCCATCTGGACGTATATTCACGCCATTTGTTGAGACTTATTACAAAAGCGATGAGCACAATTATGATCGTAATAACATGGCCAGACATTTTTATTTTCACTCGTAGTATTAAATGTAATACTGAAATGCGAGCAACGCCGAATATAACAAACCAGAAAGATTGGCTCTACAATGAAGATGTAGTAGTCACATCTGTGAGAGTACATAGTGCTCATCCATTATAAGTGCTTTTGTGTAAGAGCCATGAATCTATCAATGCGAATCAAACGAACTATGGAATTTGTTGGAATGACTCGTATCCCAACCAAGGTAAACATTGCCCAGATTCAATACCATATAATTGTATCTCAAAATATCATGTCAAAGATGGCTTTCATGATTGTGCGCGTGGTAAGAAATTCTCCATGATTCTCATTATTTTGTATGAAAACAAAAACGAAAATGTTCTTCTAAGGCTAAAAACTCATTCGAATTTCAATTCGAAGATTCAAACGATCATAAGAATTAGAATCCCTCATTGTGAATATATTAATATAAAAGAATGAATTATAAGAAAACTTGATATGTGTACAGTTCCAAATATTCTCCCGATGTTATTACCCATTGCTCCTAGAAACTTCTTCTTCGACAGTAATTTTTAATTTCATTTCGGTTGAGCAATTGTACAGGGTGAGTAAAAATATTATTCCAGGGAGCTAACGCTATAATTTCAAATAGAGTAAGTAATGAATTTTATATCAAATGAAAGCTCGTCGAAAACGGGATTTATTGATACTAAATAGTAAGAGTTATCAAAAACTTTTTAATGTCTAATTTAATAAATTTTCAGAAATTTTATCCTTTTTTGCTTAGAAAATTAAGGCGCTAGTAATTTAAAAATGGTGTAGAAATTTTTTCTTGGATATTTTTACATGGTTCGATAGAGCTCGTCGAGCTCTACAAACTATATATATTGAAAGTTTTTTAAGCCATTTTTCTATGATAAAGAATTCAAAAAACTACTTGGAAAATCTTTGAAAACTGTTAAAAAACTCATTTTTTTATATGGAAGAAAAACATTCGATTTTTCAATAAAAGTAGCTTTTTTCATTATTTTTACAACTGCAGACACTTCGAAATATACTGATCAGATGCAGCGTGAAAAACTGCATCTAATGAGTATATTTCGAAGTGTCTGCAGTTGTAAAAATAATGAAAAAAGCTACTTTTATTGAAAACTCGAATGTTTTTCTTCCATATAAAAAAATGAGTTTTTTAACCGTGTTCAAAGATTTTCCAAGTAGTTTTTTGAATTCTTTATAACAGAAAAATGGCTTAAAAAAAGTTTAATATATATAGTTTTGTAGAGCTCGACGAGCTCTATCGAACCATGTAAAAATATCCAAGAAAAAATTTCTACACCATTTGGTATAAAATTCATTACTTACTCTATTTGAAATTATAGCGTTAGCTCCCTGGAATAATATTTTTACTCACCCTGTACATGTCTCGATACATCTGTACCCTATGATCTTTGCGTCAGGTGAGTTAGGTGGATTTGTACGAGCTCAGTTTCGCTGGGCACTCCTTGATTACGTTACTAATTGTTTCATATATTGTTTGAACTCATCATTCAAAAATGTTCTCATGTTCTTTCTAGCGGGAGATGAGACAAGAGATAATTGGTTTGAAGATTGTTCATCAATTCAGAAGCATCGTTTTCGATGTTCAGAAACTGAACAAACTTGTTTGACAGTCTTTTCGATTGGAGATAATCATCCCACTTGTNGATTTTTCAATAAAATTAGCTTTTTTCATTATTTTTACAACTGCAGACACTTCGAAATATGCTGATCAGATGCAGCGTGAAAAACTGCGTCTAATGAGTATATTTAGAAGTGTCTGCAGTTGTAAAAATAATGAAAAAAGCTAATTTTATTGAAAAATCGAATGTTTTTCTTCGATATAAAAAAATGAGTTTTTTACCAATTTTCAAAGATTTTCCTAGTTTTTTGAATTATTTATGACAGAAAGATGGCTTAAAAAAGGTTTAATATATATAGTTTTGTAGAGCTCAACGAGCTCTATCGAATCATATAAAAATATCCAAGAAAAATTTCTACACCATTTGGTATAAAATTCATTACTTACTCTATTTGAAATTATAGCGTTACCTCCCTGGAATAATATTTTTACTCACCCTGTACATGTCTCGATACATCTGTACCCTATGATCTTTGCGTCAGGTGAGTTAGATGGATTTGTACGAGCTCAGTTTCGCTGGGCACTCTTTGATTACGTCACTAATTGTTTCATATATTGTTTGAACTCATCATTCAAAAATGTTCTCATGTTC
Source organism: Rotaria sp. Silwood2 (assembly GCA_905329745.1). Lineage (NCBI taxonomy): Eukaryota > Metazoa > Rotifera > Eurotatoria > Philodinida > Philodinidae > Rotaria > Rotaria sp. Silwood2. The sequence continues at coordinate 885,922 of CAJNSZ010000029.1, read as the reverse complement.
TTTCTAGCGGGAGATGAGACAAGGGATAATTGGTTTGAAGATTGTTCATCAATTCAGAAGCATCGTTTTCGATGTTCAGAAACTGAACAAACTTGTTTGACAGTCTTGTCGATTGGAGATAATCATCCCACTTGTAAGAAAAACAATCACGACGAATATTCTAAAAAGTACAATCTTCAACTGAACCACCTCAAATGTGTTAGTAGAGATTCTGCTGATTGTATATTTCTTCGTCAATACATTTCGGAATCGTTCATCTTAGATACAAACACCACCGAAAAAATCGATAACTCGATCGAATTCTGGAATTATTGTGATTCTTATGGGGGGAAAAGTTATGGTGCCGATGAAATTGACTGTCAGCAATGGAAATGTCCATTACATTACTCCGCACGAAGATTTTATCAATGTCGAACGGGTCAATGTATTTCCGAAAATTGGTTGTGCAATGGGGAGTGAGATTGCTCAGATGGATCTGATGAAGAAGGCATTCAACTATTAACAGAACGCACTGTCGGTGAACATAATTTAAAATTATTTCAGCTACTAGGAACAAATTTAACCGAACAGAAAAGTCGATATTTGAAAGAGAATTCAAAACGCCCATTCATGCAATTTTATGATATCAAAACTGAATATGCTTGTTTGTTGGCGAATGTAGATGATGCATTGAACTTTCGATTAAATCGGCCATGTATTAATCTAACACAACTGGATGATGGTCGTGTTGATTGTTACGGTGGATTAGATGAGTGAAATATATCGAATTATTCATCGTATAATCAGTTGGGTTTTGGATTTAAATGTAATATCAATGACAAATGTATTCTAAGAAGACAACAATGTACTACTGATAATCGATGCTTTAATGGTAACGATCGGCTGCTATATATTTATTTGTATAATAACACATATGTGAAATGTAATGGTCAACATTCANTGGAACAGACGAAGACTATTGTGAACATTTGTTATTGAATGAGTGCAATCCAGAGACTGAATATCGTTGCAAAAATGGAATGTGTATTGATGAAGAATACTTTCTCGATGGGGATATTGATTGTCAAGATCAATCAGATGAACAACGTCATTCAATTTATGCCGTTACAAGCTTATGTTTCGCTCGGCCCAAATTGGATTGCGATGAAAGAATATTAGAAAGTAAAAACCACATTTCGTGCGGTGATGGATCACACGTATCTTTTGAACAACAATATCGACAAGCGTCAATGTCCACTATTCTTCATACTTGCTACTCATTTCGCGAGAGACAATGGAAGTGTGAACTGAATAATCAAGAGATCATGTGGACAAACCCAGAGAATGGCCATTGTTTTGACTATGTTGATAATATAACAAATGTGCTAGAAGAAAAAAATGATTGTATCTTCATTCACAAGTGTGCATTAACTAGACAATGTCAACATTATTTGTGTCCGTGTACAGGTAATGGTTGTCGTGCTCATTTCTATCGCTACTGTGGTTCAAATAATGTCTCATTATTTGCTTATCCATCTGGACAGATATTCACGCCATTTGTTGAGACTTATTACAAAAGCGATGAGCACAATTTTGATCGTAATACATGGCCAGATGTTTTTATTTTCACTCGTAGTATTAAATGTAATACTGAAATGCGAGCAACGCCGAATATAACAAACCATAAAGATTGGCTCTACAATGAAGATGTAGTAGTCACATCTGTAAGAGTACATAGTGCTCATCCATTAGAAGTGCTTTTGTGTAAGAGCCATGAATCTATCAATGCGAATCAAACGAACTATGGAATTTGTTGGAATGACTTATATCCCAATCAAGCTAAACATTGCCCAGATTCAATACCATATAATTGTATCTCAAAATATCATGTCAAAGATGGCTTTCATGATTGTTCGCATGGTAAGAAATTCTCCATGATTCTCATTATTTTATATGAAAATAAAAACGAAAATGTTCTTCTAAGGCTAAAAATTCATTCGAATTTCAATTCGAAGATTCAAACGATCATAAGAATTAGAATCCCTCATTGTGAATATATCAATATAAAAGAATGAATTAGAAGAAAACTTGATATGTGTACAGTTCCAAGTATTCTCCCGATGTTGTTACCCATTGCTCCTAGAAACTTCTTTTTCGACAGTAATTTTTAATTTCATTTCTGTTGAGCAATAGTACAGGGTGGGTAAAAATATTATTCCAGGGGGGGTAACGCTATAATTTCAAATAGAGTAAGTAATGAATTTTATACCAAATGAAAGCCCGTCGAAAACGGGATTTATTGATACTAAATAGTAAGAGTTATCAAAACTTTTTAATGTGTAATTTAATAAATTTTCAGAAATTTTATCCTTTTTTCGCTTAGAAAATTAAGGCGCTAGTAATTTTAAAATGGTGTAGAAATTTTTTCTTGGATATTTTTACATGGTTCGATAGAGCTCGTCGAGCTCTACAAAACTGTATGTATTAAGCTTTTTTAAGCCATTTTTCTGTCATAAATAATTAAAAAAACTACTTGGAAAATCTTTGAAAACTGTTAAAAAACTTATTTTTTTATATGGAAGAAAAACATTCGATTTTTCAATAAAATTAGCTTTTTTCATTATTTTTACAACTGCAGACACTTCGAAATATACTCATTAGACGCAGTTTTTCACGCTGCATCTGATCAGTGTATTTCGAAGTGTCTGCAGGTGTAAAAATAATGAAAAAAGCTAATTTTATCGAAAAATCGACTGTTTTTCTTCCATATAAAAAAATGAGTTTTTTAACAGTTTTCAAAGATTTTCTGAATAGTTTTTTGAATTATTTATCACAGAAAAATGCCTTAAAAAAAGTTTAATATGTACAGTTTTGTAGAGCTCGACGAGCTCTATCGAACCATGTAAAAATATCCAAGAAAAAATGTTTACATCATTTTTAAATTACTAGCGCCTTAATTTTCTAAGCGAAAAAAGGATAAAATTTCTGAAAATTTATTAAATTACACATTAAAAAGTTTTGATAACTCTTACTATTTAGCATCAACAAATCCCGTTTTCGACGAGCTTTCATTTGGTATAAAATTCATTACTTTCTCTATTTGAAATTATAGCGCTACCCCCCTGGAATAATATTTTTACTCACCCTGTACATGTCTCGATACATCTGTACCCTATGATCTTTGCATCAGGTGAGTTAGGTGGATTTGTACGAGCTCAGTTTCGCTGGACAGTCCTTGATTACGTCACTAATTGTTTCATATATTGTTTGAACTCATCATTCAAAAATATTCTAATGTTCTTTCTAGCTGGAGATGAGACAAGGGATAATTGATTTGAAGATTGTTCATCAATTCAGAAGCATCGTTTTCGATGTTCAGAAACTGAACAAACTTGTTTGACAATCTTGTCGATTGGAGATAATCGTCCCACTTGTAAGAAAAACAATCACGACGAATATTCTAAAAAGTACAATCTTCAACTGAACCACCTGAAATGTGTTAGTAGAGATTCTGCCGATTGTATATTTCTTCGTCAATACATTTCGGAATCGTTCATCTTAGACACAAACACCACCGAAAAAATCGATAACTCGATCAAATTCTGGAATTATTGTGATTCTTATGGGGAAAAAAGTTATGGTGCCGATGAAATTGACTGTCAGCAATGGAAATGTCCAGTACATTACTCCGCACGAAGATTTTATCAATGTCGAACCGGTCAATGTATTTCCGAAAATTGGTTGTGCAATGGGGAGTGGGTTTGCTCAGATGGATCTGATGAAGAAGGCATTCAACTATTAACAGAACGCACTGTCGGTGAACATAATTTGAAATTATTTCAGCTACTAGGAACAAATTTAACCGAACAGAAAAGTCGATGTTTGAAAGAGAATTCAAAACGCCCATTCATGCAATTTTGGGATATCAAAACTGAATATGCTTGTTTGTTGGCGAATGTAGATGATGCATTGAACTTTCGATTAAATCGACCATGTATTAATCTAACACAACTGGGTGATGGTCGTGTTGATTGTTACGGTGGATTATATGAGCGAAATATATTGAATTGTTCATCGTATAAACAGTTGGGTTTTGGATTTAAATGTAATATCAATGACAAATGTATTCTAAGAAGACAACAATGTACTACTGATAATCGATGCTTTAATGGTAACGATCGTCTGCTATGTATTTATTTGTATAATAACGCATATGTGAAATGTAATGGTCAACATTCAACCGCGACTGTGAAAGATGTCCACTGCCTTAATGGAAGCTGTTTGCCAGATTCACGATGTAATGGCTTGGTAGAATATCCATACGGTGAGGATGAATACTATTGTCCAACTGGAAGTTCCTCTACAACTGGAACTTATCGACCGCGCATTAAGAAGTCTTATTTTCCTTCAATCAAAATACAACTACCAAATTATTCTCCATTTTCTTTCTTAGTAAATAAATCCAATGAAAACAATGACAAGAACAAAACGTTAACATCACAGACATCAATGACTGGTAAGTCCACATTATAAATATGATCTATTTTGTTCAATTGATTGCTTTTGTTGATTTGTTCAGCTATTCAAGGTGAAATTTCGTCCACAAGATCATCTCGACAAAAACTGGCGAATCAGTATCCTGAGAACGGTTGGGTATGTAATCGTGGCGTTGCGGGTGTTAAAAAATCATTTGATGTAAGCCAGTTAACTGTACAATGCTTTTGTCCACCAAGTTATTACGGAGAGCGGTGTGAATTCATGAGTGATCGGCTAACAGTGTTCATTCGCTTTGAAAAACAGACTAATACTTTGTCAAAAGGTGTTATCAAAATATTAGCTCTACTTGTTGTGATCATCAATGATACAACAACAGTTCTCGATCATCATGAAGTTCATTTTACATCAGCACTTAACAATTTTAAAGAGAAACAGAAATTCTATTTTGTTTATCCTCGACCTCATCAATTACGATCAAGTACGTATCGTTATACAGTTCGTTTCGAAGCATATCAATTGAATGAAGATGAAAGCATTGAACTTCTAGCTGTTTGAATCTATCCAGTTCCATTTAATTTTTTGCCATCACAACGTCTCGCTAAAGTGTTAAAATATACTCAACAATCACAACTCGAACCAAACCATACGTGCTTGTCAAAAACTAATCCATGCTTGAATGAAGGCAGGTGTCATCCAATTATGAATAAGTTGAGCGACTTTCATTCATATTGATGTGAATGTGAAAACAGTTCATATGGTTCTCATTGTGAATTCAAAGATCAATCTTGTTTTATCAGTTCAACAAAACTGTGAGTATACCATTATATTGTGCTTATGTTTTATTTCTTCCTCTTCCTATGAAACAATAACTTATTGTAGCAACTATTGTTCTCCTACGTCTTTGTGCCGTCCGCAATATGATCATTATGGACAGAAGCCATTGTGCATATGTTCAATGAATTCATAT
>CAJNSZ010000029.1:863328-880403 GCA_905329745.1 Rotaria sp. Silwood2 | reverse complement strand
GACAGTTCTACGTCGATACTTCATGATGCAATTCACTTGTTGATGTATAGTGCTAGAAAAAGTTTTGAATATCATCTTTAGATAAATGATGAACTAAATGATTCAATTCACTATAGATACAAAAACAGAAGTTAAATGTACGAAGTCTTGATATATGAACAATAATTTCATTATAAATATGTTTACCATCAATAAATGTAGATCGATTATCAATAGTAATGTCTAAATTTAAAGCTTCAATATTTGACATACGACGTAAAAGAGGTAAAATTTGGCCATCATATTTATCAGTTAAACAATGACATGTTAAGTGAAAACATTTCAAATCAGGTAGATCATCCTGGAAAATATGAATTAATATTTATATATTTTATTATTGTCTAAAATAAGAATTCTCACAAAATGAAACACAGATAACTCGAAAATTCTAGATCAGTATCATTTATTATAGTTCATTATATGAGAAAAATATTATTTGTATAGAAAAGTCATATTAGTCGATAAATGTGACTATTTCCGTTACATGAAATCATCAGAATCTTTATCGAATAATTCATGAATTTATAATCAAAGACACTTCGGTCTAGCTTTTGTACATTTAGCAATCTTTATCCTTTTTAATTTATTATTCACACACAACTTTTAGTTTGTTGATTGTTTTTGATCCTTTTTATCTTTTTAATACTCATCTTGCTGGTGCTTTTGTTTACTACGAAATAAAGAAAATGACTAAAAGCAAAAAAAAGCAAGGATTTTTTCAATGTAGTCAAGGAAAAATTAGACTGAGATAAGTTTGGTCACTTATCAATTTCTCAAACTAGATAAATCCTGAAACGATATAGTATAAATATTTTTAGTTCTATTTCTAAAACATATTGTTTTTTTTTATTTTAATGCAACTCAATTATTCGATTTATTCCTTCCAGCTAGAGACGAGCACTGCGTTCTAAATTATTTCATTTTAGTTCGTTCAAATAAACAATAACTGATTAGTAAAAATCTAACAAAGTTTAAACTTACTATATTGTAAACATTCGTTGAATGATATTCACCCCTATCACGGATAACAACATTCAATGTAGTTAATTGTTTAAGACGACCATCGAGTAAAGCAAAAAAATCATCATAATTCTTTACATGAATACATAATTTATGAAGAGTTGAAGAGTAAGAAGTAGTTAAGGGTAAACTACGTAGTATTAAAGGTGGAAAATATTTAGGATACGATTCTCCAATAATAGATAAATGTTCTAAATTTTCGAAAAATTTCAAAATAAATTCATATACATTTGTTGTATAATATTCACATGATTCTTCATTATAATCATTTTCAAATACAAGAATAAGTTCTGTAATTTGTTGTTGAAAAATATGTCTAAATGGTGTTTCTACTAAATTAAAAAAAAATATTATCTTGTATATCTGTAGAAGAATTTTTTATCTATTATATCAGTATATTAGTTATTTACCTGTAAAATAAAGTAAACAAATTTTCTCATTAAAATTATAGATTTTAAGTTCAGTTAAATTCGGATAATCACCAGCAAGAAGAATACGTTCCATAGAGAATGAATTAAGAATAAGAGATTTAACATTATAATGAATTCTTGGTAATATATTCTTGCAGAATCGATCAAGTATTGGATCAGAAATCGATAAAATATCATCAGTTAATGTTGTTAATACAAAATTGAGACTATTAGTAAAAGTATTTCTTTGCAATATGTTGTCTAGTCGTTGATTATTGATATCAAATAATGAATAAAGAACATCCGTATTATCAAGCTTTTTTAAAATGATAAGTAATATCTCATTAGGTAAATCAAGAAGATTAATGTTACACTGATTCATATTGACTCCTACTAATGCTTTACTTATGATGCGTATATATATATATACGTTCATTGTTTATTTATGCCCGGCATTGATGTCATTGAATAAAATGAATGAACGACCCCGTTGAAAATGAAGAATAGACTAATTAATTTATAAATGAACATTTATTCTTTGATTTTATCTGTAATATTAATTTCATTGGTAGTCACACCGATTCTTATATGTTTCTGATGGAGTCGCATTCGAAAAGAAAACAAAGATGATATTGAATACATACAGAAATTGATTGAATTTTATTCATAAATATTGAGAATAATAAACAGAAAATGCATTTTTATGAATATTATAAAAGATAATATATAAAAATGAGAAAATAAGTATTGAATAATTAGAAAATTATTTATATTATTTTACAGATTGTCTTTTTCAAAGAAAAACTTATTTGAAATTTAGTTAAGTTTCTCAGTTGAATATTAACCCTTTCAGGACGGGATTATTTTTCGTGAAAAAAACATATGAAAAATAACATTTAATTAATAGAATATTTCAACATCAAAAATTTTATTATTCTAGATCATCATACACGTAATTTTTATTTAGATACGTCTCAAAGTTAATTATGTCCTCGGTCATGTTTCTTATAGATAAAATACTCTTNTTAATAATTTCATGAATTATTTAATAAAATGATAAATAAGAATAGAAAAGATATACAGTTTACTCAGCAAGAGCATGATTCTCTAAATCCGTGGCCCGTACACCATTCTTTCGTCACCAGATTAACAAAAAGTGAATAGAAGTACTATATTTTTGTTGCTTTCGATTCGATATCAGATAATTTCAAGAAATTGATAAATATATATAATAGCAATGATGTCTGCTGATTTCTTTGATTTCTCTGATTTCTGTTGATTTCTTTGATTTCATTGATTTCAAATTGATTTCTAGTAGTAGAAATCAGTTTGTTCCCCCTTGGCTTGAAAACAAAAAAACTCACTAGGCTATGATTAGGAACTTCGAATAAGCTGATATCAGATTTACGGGCAGTCAATTAAAGTTCATCATCAATAAATAACGCCTGGGCTATTTATTTATTGATGACTGTCTATTGTCTTGCTCTACAGTTGCACTGCTTCTATTTTGTTTGTTCCACTGATCATTGTTCCATTTATTGTCAGCCAGCTATTATAATCATTTATATAAAGAAACAAAATTGATATTATAACTTTAAAAGATATCACAATGTGTTCATAGTCAATACACACAAAAACAGGATGGGAGTGGGGAGAGTGCGAACGATAAACGAAAACCACGAAGTACAAGACACGTTCGTATGCCAATGACTGTGGTACTTTAGATTATCTTGAAAACTGAGGAAGTCAAAGAAATTAAAGAATTCAAGGCATTCAAGAAATGCAAAAAAAAATTAGATATCTATACCTTGTAACTGTTATAGGATTCGAGAAATTCATGGAAATCCAGGATATGAAGAAACGTGCGGGCGAATGTGGATGTGATCAAAGAGAATTCCTATATCGACACTCTCGCATCCTTCTTGAGCTCGTTCTTTTTCTTAAACTTTTCTTTATTTTCTTGAAATCTTTCATTTTCCTTTGATTCCTCTAATTCGACGATAACTTTAAGGCATTAGTTAAAGACTGATGAATAAATATTGAATTTTTTCGCTTTTTTTAAATTGTCAATTTTGGAATCGTGGATAATATTGGAATATATATAAATATTGTTCTAACAATTAAATACCTCTTTATGGTTTGTACCATGATTTTCTCTTGATGGATGACATTGCACATAAACAACAGAGTTGAGTATAGGGATGACTTTTGATGCGTATCGATGTCTCTGTTTACATAATTATCAAAAGTATCTTGCTCATTACAATTTTTGCGAAAAGATAATAGAAACTCAAGCGGTTGTTGTGAAATCGACGTCGATAAAGCTTATTCACATGAGATCTTTTAACTGAAGAACGCCGAGTAGATAACATAGTTTTTCGTCAATATATTTCAATTGTAATTTGACTTGCAACCCCAATAAATAACGAATAGAAATGTGACAATAGCAAGAAGAAATGTTCTACTGTTTGAGAATTATGATTTTGCCTATTTTCTCTCGTTCAGTAAGTATCAAAATTAAATTCATAAGAAAGAAGTTGCAAACCTTCTTGCATTATCCACAAATACATCTCCTTAATTATTATTTCATTGAGAACTTTCTTTTTCATATCTATAGCCGACAAAATTAATATTCTTGTTGTTTTGGGTTAAGAATCTCACTGTGTTGCAATGATCATATGTTGTCAATTAATACAGAAATAAAGAAATAAAAATTGAATTATAAATTCAATCAGTTACTCGTCATTCCTCGACAAGAAAAAAGCTCTCAATTCTAATATGAACGATTCAGTGAGCATTTTTACAGACTTTATACGAATTGGAATTTTATTTTTCATTGGTATTTAGTTTTGAAAAATAATAAATGTTTAGTTTCATTCTTATTGTTGACAATAAGGCGTAAAAACGAAAACCTCACTAACATACTAGTACGGTTAACAATAATTACAGTTGGTCAGATAATGTTTTTATAATAATCAAATTGTACATACATATATCAAAGAAGAATTGAAGTTAAAAATGACAAACAACATATTTTTTTGTTCTTATAATTATTAAATTAGATAGGGATGTGGATGTGACTATGAGTGAAGAGAAGACCCATATCCTTTATCTCTATCATTATGTATAGTATAATTTAATACAGTGTCAAGTTCAATTAATAATGAGAACTGCTTTAGTTCTTATATTTGTTTAATCTTCATATTAAAATAATATTTTTCAGTTTCATACGAATTTATATCAAGATTTGACACTTTTATTATTTAGTATAACTTCTAATATGTTGAAGAAAATCTATTCAATAGATACGTTGTAAAACATAATAATATATTTTTTTATCGAAGAGATCTGTTATAAAATATTTCTATTATTAAATTAAGCAACTATTTGAATATAATATTTTTCTATTTTTAATTTGATTTCTCGGAAATTAAGTATGACTAGATTGCCACTCGAGCGAAAGTCAAGTAGAATAGATGACTCCATTGTCTGACCTAGAAAAATGTCTGAATAAGGTTCTATATGATATATAATCTATTTCTAAGTCTGCAACTATTGTACAGAGAATTATAATAAACTTTAGTTATATTTACTTATCTTAGCTCAGCTGACATATGAAAGATAATAAATCTAAATCAATTATTGTTATATAAGAAAAAACATAGCTATTAAATAGCGTCTTCAATACATGATCTATAGTAACCATGTAGAAAAAATTCTGAGTATTTGAGATATCAATAATCATTCGAATACTGAGTCAAGCATAATAACATGAGGCAATAAGTCTTTACTTGTACTTTGACATTAATCATAGATTTTATCATGGGATTATTTTCTAATTAGAACAGTAACCATGGAAAGAAGACTTGATAAATAAATGTCTGAGATAACTATCAAATATACTTATGTAATTAAAATTTTAATTCTATCCTTCCAAAAAGAAAGATTCTTTGACGACAATAACATAATTTCCAACTTGATATATTGTTCTATGTTCTATCAAATTCAAGCTCATCTATTTGATTATCATATTAATATGATAATCATAGATTCTCTCGATGTCGAACATACAAATCTTTCATAGATTTATCTATCATTGGATAAAGCTTTTCTTTTATGGTTAATTGATCGAATCTAAGACGAAGCAGCTGATCAAAAACTTCATTACTACTATTATTGGATAAAATGTTCCGTACATATGAAGAATATATATATATATATATATATTGACATTATGTTTTTTCCTTTCATCGATCAAATTCTATAGAAAATAGATCGCTAGAACAACAATTGTCTGTAATAAAAAAAAAACAAGATCTATCGATGTGTATAATTATTTTTTTCCCAATAGAATTGAAACAAGTTTCTCCATTGTATTGCTTCAAGCTACAGCTGTAAATAACACCCGGTGTTAAAAATATTAATATAATATGTAGATTTTGTTGAATGACAATGTAACATAAAAATGTACATAGTTATAATAACAAAATTGATTCTTTACATATATATGATAAATCATGTACAATCATTTGAGAATGAAACATTTAATAATGATAATACAACCATTGTATTAAGACGTACAAATCAAATAACAACAATACTTGATGGACTTTTAAAAGATTATCAAGCACATATTCGACCTAATTTTGGAGGTAGTATAAATATTATCTAATATTTATCTGTTTTATCTACATTAGTTTTATATAGAGGGTCCAACGAAAATTAATTTTGATATATTAGTTAGTTCATTTGGTCCTATTCAAGATATGGATATGGTTTGAATAAAATGAATAATTTTTTTAAATGTTTTTTTGTTTGTAATATATTTAGTCTTATACAATGAATTGCTATTTTCGACAACGATGGCGTGATGAACGTCTTCAATTTGCTGAAGAGGTTGGTGTTCTTTCGTTATCAACACGTATGCTTGAACGTCTATGGAGACCTGATACAGTATTTTATAATTCTAAATATTCTTATTTACATACAATACCAACAAGTAATCGTTTATGGCGTCTTTTCCCAGATGGTTCAATATGGTATTCATCACGGTAACAATAACAAAAAAAAACAATATTGTTCTATTATTCTTATTATTGTGTTTTTGTTTGTTTATTTATAGAATAACAGTAAAAGCTAGATGTAATATGAATTTGAAAAGATTTCCTGTTGATACACAAATTTGTCAATTACTTATTGGCAGCTGTAAAAAGAAACCATACGATAATATTTTAAATGTTTTTTTTTTTTTTTGTAGTTGCTAATTCAGCATCAGATATTGAATATGGTTGGCGTTTAGGAAATAATAAGAGTGTTAATTTTGATGCGAAAGTTTTATTATCACAATTTGATCTTATTCAATATCCACAATATGATGAAATTAGATATATGAATGGACGTATGTAATAATAAGAAATCGATAGTAGAATATATGTGGAGATAGTTGATAGTGAATAATTATTTAATGAGAGAAGAAATTTTCCGAGTTTGAAATAATTTTGATGAAATATTTGAATCATGCGAATATTTTCTAAATGTATCGTTATGGTGAGATAAGTAGTTTTTGATACTCAAACCTTGATGATACATCTCTGCATGCGTTTTTATGTAGATTTCACTCATACGTTAGATTACTGATTTTTTTTTGTTATAGAATTAAAAAACGGGATTGTTCTCTACAATGTGACATAGTAATTTAACAAAATATTTATTGTTGACAAAAGACTTGCAGCTAAATCACCATTAGTATACCGTTTTATAGAAAAATGTTCGCTCTTTTATTTGCTATATTTGAAATCATTTTTGGTTCTACTTTGAGTAAGTTTTGGCTTGTTAAAAGCTCGTCCAAACTTAATTTACGCACTTTGAAAAGTTTCGTTCAGAACTCTTAAATGAGAAGTCCTACAAAAAATTGAAGACATATTCAGAAACAACACAAAATTTCGATTCACATCCAATATTTTCAAACTTCTTTAGACTTTTTTAAGAGAATGAAAAATGAACAAATATTTTGTCAAACTAATTAGTACAAATATACTGGGTGTCCCAAAATGTATGCAATATTGTTTATTATGCATATATTTCTGCAGAGATACAGCACAACATTTTGAGTTTTTCTTTAAAGGATGCACCGTCTAATTCTCTAGAAACTTCTATGAATTTCAATTCAAAATAATAGATCTTGAATTGTTTTTATTAATTTATTTTTGCCATACGAACAAATATTTAGATGTGTGGAGCTTTCTGCTGTTCATTCTTCCGACTCGACAGCATTTTTCACCTAGTCGGTTGTTAAAAATGATGACATTTTCTCTATTGTTTATTTCTTTTCAAAAAAACATCATAGAAAATCTCACCCATGACCAAAACGAGTTCATTTTTACAACATTATTCAAAACTAAATTCGTCTTTTTAATTAGAACTCAAGTAACATATGATATTTAATCATTCAGTTTGAATAAGAAACTAAATACTAGCCAACGGTTTAACGACTCATCTTGCAAAGAAAAATTCAAGATTGTATATTTTATTTGTGTGAAGATATATGCAATGTAAACCATGTTGCAAACATTTTGGGATATCCGGTAAATACCTGCTTTGCAATAAATTCGAAATTAATAAAAAAAAAAAACAGAATTCTCAACATTAGACTCAAGGAAATAAGCGCTAAATTCTCTTCGAGTATTCTGTCAATTTGTCTTGTGATAGTAAAGAAAAAATTTCTTTTTACCTTAATTGTTTTCTGTTCATAATAAAACATGCATTTCGTTTTCAATGATAGGAAATTTTTCAATTCTTCGTGTGAATTTTGTTCTTAAACGACATATGGGTTATTATATTCTTCAAGTTTATATACCGAGTTCTATGTTAGTTATACTTTCATGGGTTTCATTTTTTATTCATCGTGAAGCAACAGCTGATCGAGTGAATATTGGTGTTATGACTTTTCTTAGTTTAACAACTCTAAGTTTTGATATAAGAAATTACACTGCTGCTGTTCCTTATCTTACAGCACTAGATTGGTTTGTCATTGTAACTCATGCATTTTTACTTGCTTCTTTACTTCAATTTGCTTTTGTTCATTATTTTACAAAGGTTTGATTGAGTTCAATTTTTTGTTAAAATGTAATTTTACATTTCTATTTTATAGTTTGGTTATGGTGATCCATCGACATATTTTCCAGATTCTTTGGATAGTGTTTTATCAAATGAAGAAAATGCAGCAAGATTTAATTCTATTTCTCGCCCATCAATATTCTATCCTCGTTTTTCAAATATGAATGTAAAAAAAATTCAAGTAAATAAAAATCCATGGTTAGGAAATATTTTTCGTTATTTACGTCGATTTTGGTTTTGTGTATCTGGAAATACGAAATATAAACATGTTATACGTAAACGTACATCACGTTTTGGTTTAAATAGCCGAAGTGAGCTTGATGTATTTGCTCGTATTGTATTTCCAGTTAGTTTTATTCTTTTTAATATTTTATATTGGTTTTATTTTCTTCATTTTCAAAATTAAAAAGAATTCATATGAAAATCTTTTATAAATAGTTGAAAGATTTTTTTTATTAAAAAAAAACAGAAGAAAAAGTCGTGAAGTTCTAGGAAGTAAAATTGAAGTTTTGTTTTAATAGTTAGAAAAAAATAGCTGTTAGCGCAATCCTTGTGGCATTCAAATATGAAACACAATGGATCGGGGAATGTTATAAATTAATGGATTCTATGACATGAACTTCAGTGTGGGTGCCAAGAAAATCCACCCACACTCAACTCTAATATGCGCCTTAAGTTTCGCTGAATCAAATACTTTCTATTTTATGTTCTTCAATGTCACCATGTAATAAATAATCTCAATCTATCTCGACGTTCGTAATACCGATTCGTATGTGTTTTAAATTTTTCTTACTGTCGTGCACTTGATCAATTTGTTAACCATAAATATTCTAATTCTTCTTTGTGTTCAGATGCTGAAGTTCGGAATTAATCCACGAATGGCATCATCGTTTTTCAACAGCTTCTGAAATTATATTTCTCATGTTTCATTGATTTGAGTTGTTGCTGCTTCATAGCTTTTTTCAATAAAAACGGCTGTTAGTGATTCGTTTTTAATGCAGTTTGAAGCAGAGCTTTTATGTAATCTTCTGAAAGTTTTCTCTTCTTTAATATTTAAATGTACGAATCACAAGTTGGGTGTGGATGTGGATGTAGGTGTAGGAGTGGATGCGGATATAAGAAACATAACACCCACACCCTTCTTCTAACGCTCCAAATAACAACAGATAAAAAAGGACGTGAGGCATTTGAATGAAACACAAAGAAAAAGAAATCGAACGGCACCAACAATCGAAAATCAATAGATACATCTAGAAAAAATTTCAACATACTCTATAAATCCGAATCAGTTTTTTCAGTGATAAAATTCCACACACACACCATGGGCAAAAGAAAAAAGTCGACAACAACAACAACAACTGATGTTCCTTATACTCGTACGATTCAAAACTTCGTCTTGACGTGGCTCGATGCAAATATCGATGATATTAACAACAACAATTATATCAATGCTTTAGCAAATTAGAAGAAGTGGTGAATAAGATACATCTGTTTATTGATGTGAACGAATGTATCAGCTTTATAACTGATAGTCAAAAAGAGAAAGTATTTATGATATTTTCTGATACATTAGGGCAAGAAACTGCTCCCATGATTCACGAAATTTCACAAGTCGATACTATCTATATTTTGAGCCAAAACCAAGTTCAGCATGAAGGTCGGATCAAACAATGGCCAAAAACAACAGGAGCCTTTACAGATATTGCTCCTATCTGTAAAGACCTTCAACAAGCGACACAAGAATGCAATCAAAACATGATTTCGATCAGTTTTGTCACCACATCTAGTAAAAACAGCAAGCAAAATCTCGATGAATTGGATTCGTCGTTTATGTATACTCAAATAATGAAGGAAATTTTATTAATCATCGACTTCAAACAACAACATATCGATGAATTTACTGCTTATTGTCATCAATTATTTGCTGCGAATCCGAGAGAACTGAAAAATGTCGACAAAATTCAACGAGAGTACCACAACCATGGTCCGAATTGGTAATATGCGTATCAATTTTTTCTTTATTTCATGTTGAATCGATCATTACGCACGATGGAGGTCGATCTCATCATTAAGATGGGGCTTTTCATCCGAGATCTCCACAACCATATCGCCAAGCTTCATGCTCAACAGTTTGCTGAATATTCAACTTCCAGTTCGTTTATTGTTGATGGTGGCCAAAGGCTATCGAAGGATGACTTTGATCGATTGGTCAAAAGCAAAGGTGAACTCTTATCATTTAATAGTTTCTTATTCACCAGTGAGGAATCTAAAGTCTCACTCAATTTCGCTCGTAAAACTATTCGAACACCCAATCTTGTTGGTATCTTATTCGTCATGAAAACTTATCCGTTCGTCGCCTCATTACCATTTCCAGACGTCCGTGATGTAAGTTTTATAAAAGGAAAAAAGAAATTCTCTTGCCTATGCATTCCATATTTCGTATTGGGCCAATGAAATAAATCGATAGAAATAATCGTCTTTGGGAAATCAATTTAACATTGACCAGCGACAACGATCTAGAACTCCATGCTCTTATGAAATATATGCGAGCAATGCGAGCAGAGATTCATCTTGATTCCGAAGGATGGGATCGTTTGGGTGTGTTGATAATTACACTTGGGGAGTTCAACAAAGTTCAAGTAGTATATGATATTCTGCTTAGTCAAATAACGACTGACCAAGAAAAAGCAATTATTTATTATAGGCTCGCGATGGTTAAGATGGATCAAGGTGAATATGCAGCTGTCATTGCCTATTGCAAAAAAGTCCATTGAAATCACCGAGAGGATTATCTCACCAGCAGATACCGATTTAGGTAATCCTTACAACAGCATTGGTGTGATGTATGAGAACATGAGCGGCTATTCAAATGCACTTTCATATATTCAAAAAGAACTGAGAATATGTCAAAAAACGCTTTCGTCAAATCATCCTGATTTGGCTAACTGTTGCAACAATATAGGTTCGATGTATTTCGAGATGAGTGAATATTCAAAGGCACTTTCATTTTTCGAACGGGCTCTTGATATTTGGCAGCGTTCACTACCAGTAAATCATCATCAACTACAACCACAGAAGAAGAACCTCGACTATGTGAAGTAAATGTAACCTTTTCTTTTTGTTCGACGAAATACATGTAATGAAGGAAAAAAAGTATTTTTCTTTTGCTTTTACTTGAAGAGATATACCAGTAAGGTAACCAATACATGTCTACATAATAGATATAAATTGTAAATAAAAGATTCTCACGGTATAGTTTGTGTTGCACTCAGAGATATCCATTGCGGCTGAAGATCTGCCGCTGTCAGTATGATTTTCGAGAAATTCTTCGAAAATCTTCTGCATCACTGTGCTAAATTATCAAAGTTAGATTGAATCCATAGAATTCAACACAATTTTGACTGTTGGGCTTGTAGACATTTAAATCGGGTGCATATTCATGCAATTTCACAATCTTCCTAAAAAAAGACTATCGCTGCCACAATAGTATTTTTGAAATATCTCTCGCACCGCTGACACTGTCGTGATGATGATGCGGCAGCAGTAGTATCGCCCTGGATATTTCTGATTTCAATAAGAAAGATTCCTCTGTATCGAATGTAAAGTCACTCGACAGGCTAAGAGAAAAGAATATTATGTGATTCATATAGTGACTTTTTATATGCTCTTTAGGAACAATATTTTCAACAGGTTATCCAAAACAAGATGATCTGATGAAAATTCAATAGAAAAAAAGTCAATTTCAAATATTTTTATTACAACTGGTAGTTTGTTGTACGTCATCTACAATCCAACTATGTGAAACCGTTTGAAGCATATATGCAGATCGATTACGGAATGAAACAAAAGTTTATTGATATCATCTAATCAAAACCACTTAGTTAATTGCTGGCTTCATACTTGAAAAATGAATCGTGTTTTCTTAAAACTGTCTAATCTCGTCTTCAAGTAAATTTCATTTCAAATCAGTTTTGAATAATTAACAACAGAAACTTCACAAATATATCTCTGAGATGTTAGCGTTACTTCATGCATTTCTACAGTGCAATATTGAGAACAATATTAGGTATTGCGATGTCTTGACAAAATTGCTACCGTTAAAAACGTTCTAGTCGCAATTTTCACTTTTCATCATACTTCATATTCACTCAATAGTTGTTTTTATACTGAACAATATTATAGTTTCGATTTCATTCTTATTAATATTATTTTTCCCATCCATCTCTCTTGAAATTCTATCTTCGTAGATATTTCGAATCTTTATTTTTCTATTTACCGTATTGTAATAATAATTCACTACCAGTCTTTGGTTCATTCAATACAATTACTGCTTATGGAAAAAAAACCAAACAATCCTTTGTACAGTGTATACAACTTCAAACTTAATTTAAATATTCAACATTATATATTGTTAAGTCACTGATTGATTTTCATGTAATAATTGCATAACAGCTTTTACAAATTATTATTCAAATATTAAATATGATCGGTTTAAGTCAATTTTCGTCAAGTATCACGTGATTGTTCATCACCAGCTAAATCACAAATATCAAAATAAGAAAGAAAATTGGAAAAGTAAAGGAAGAAGAATTTCATCAGCCTACATTTATGACATAAAATTAGTTTTTCATGAAATTCATTTCAATGGATGTAGTACAAATTGCACCATGACATTAGAGTGTGGGTGTGGATGTAGATGTTGGTATGAGTGTGCCAATAAACAACGCCTACACTCAAGTACTATAGCAGCCTGCTATGAACATTGTTCAGTAGGTTATCATGTCCAGTGGCCTTTTCCTCGATGAATTTAGACATATACTGTTGTTTTTTGCCTACATTTTAAATTCAATTAATTTACATCCTCAAAATAATTATATTAGTTAGGATCTACAGGGCTTCAGAATAATCCAAGAACTGATATTACTTAGCTGCTTTTTCAATTGCTATGGAAGAGCATGCAACGATCTTTCGCTTCCTACCATCTGGCTACACTAGAGCCGAAAAATCTCGTTTTAAACTTACACTCACTATTGATTATGTTATGAACTTTGATGAATAAGTGTCACTCCCATAATTATTGTTGATACCAATTCAGATGGCTAGATTGTGACTGTAGATATTGACGTGGATGTGACCTTATTCGAAAATAGCACCATAAATGGTCACATCGACAACTACTTCAGCCACTATTTGCACGTGTCTTATCAATATACCTACAATCTATCTTCAAATCTCGTACCAATACACTTACCCTTCACATACACACCCATATGCACACAAACCCCACCCTATGTTTTTTGGTTCGTCATGATTCTGAACAAATCATAGAGATCAGAAGAAGTATTCTGATAATATTCTCATGAGAGCACAATTCGATTAAAGAAGACAACACATTCACACATTTGAAAAAGTATTGAAAAACAGGTGAACTTCTAAAAAACTATAGTTAATTTCGCACACTATGCATGTCTCTAACAAATTTTTTAATTTATCACTGTTGCCTTTGAGAACCGATATTGGTACAGAATTGACAGCAAAATTGCAATCCAAGCAAAACCCATACTACGATCAAATAGACGTACGTAAATCTGTAAAGACCTTGTCGACAAAAATTAGATATATCAGGATTGCTATATTGAACTTGGTTCGCAATGCTGAATGTCCACACACTACCGATGATGAGCCAAATGAAGTTGAAAAGCTGGATAAACATGATAATTAAAGACATAAAGATAATAAACACGGCAAGAATATTCGATCGATTCCCGTTAAGGAATATTGTTAAAGTTGAAATGACAATTTTGAGAACAAGCCAGGCGATCGCTGTAGTACCACCGACAATAAGAAACAAACTTATGCGAGGTTCCAATGGGCAATCAGTTGGTTGATGATAGCGACTACCAATAATTAACATAGCGATGGGCAGTGGAAGACCAAGCGTGAAAAATACAAGACCAATGATCGATGTGACAGCTACGACGGTCAATAAACGTTCCGCCCATGGATGATCTTCGTCGAACATTGTTAGAATGATTTCGTAAATCTGCTTGGTACCTAAATACAGGTAGAGATTACCAGAAAAACTTCCACTGAAATTTTGTCAAACTTTTAAAATAAGATTTTCAGATAAATCCTAACACATCACTCGTTTACACATCTGTCATGTCAATGCTCTCTCTGATAGTGTAAAATGTTGAATACATCAACAAATACATTTCTTTCTTTCTTTCATTCAAACAGTGATAGATTATGGTTACAAATGAAAGAAAAAGTAAATAAGTAAAAAACACGAGAACGGAAGAGTGTCACGTCAGTCTTGCATCAAACATTATTCAACATATGCATGGTAAAGCAGATATGACGCTGCACTTCAATCCACAACTGGATTAATTTTCTCGCTGTCATGTTTGTTTTTCGACAGCTTCTTGCTGGTTTGCGACAGAAAGAACATGTAGATGGCAGAAAAGAAAGAATTTATTGTAGGGAATGTGATTCATTTGAGTTTGAGTATGCAAATATGGTCACGAATAATAAAGCTCATACTGTGACTACAATGATCAGTCTTATTGACGATCTAATCACGATTTTGTTACTGATTGGCGCACTTCCAATTTTTCTCGTACGATATAGACCCAAGAAAGGAAAACAAGAGTTGATCTAACTGTGTCGATCGCTCAAGTAAAGATGTTCACCTATTCAAAACCATTAATAGTAAAAGATGTGTCGCTCTGAACAATGTTTTTCCTTTGCGTTTGAATAATTTACATTGTGATTAGCGCTACAATCATCCGACTACATATTACAGCTATAAAACGGAAAATATTCTTGTTTTTCTCTACCTTCGTCGAATGTCTTCGACGAAGAATCTATAGTTGCATTTATTTCAATCAAAGAGGAGGGGATTTCTATTGATGGGCCTAGCGGTTGTGATACTTAAGTGTTTATGCACAGATACAGTTCAATGTGATAATAATGGTGGCCGATATGTCTAGTTAATATTCAGTTAACACTAGAGTAGTTCATCACGAGACTATTTTTTAAATGAACTTGTTCTTAGAACAATATTAACCATTTACATATGAATAAGCCTTTGGTTGTTTTTACTAACCTCTTTCGAGTTTATACAATTCATGGGAAATGAACATCCACTACATCCTATCACAATTCTTTTCTCTTTGAAATTTCACAAAATTCTCGAATTATTGAACAACTTTTATTGATTATCCATGATAAAATATGAAGCATTGATTGCTTGAGTTTTTTCGTCATGTCCTTTTCACTGTACTAGATCGAGGTAAAAAGCGAGGTTCACAAGTCAACTTGAATTTTAAAGTTCAATTTTCACCTCAATTTTCCTATTGGATCATATCGCACTTAGTAGCGATACCAAATACGTGCTCTTTCCGCAATCGCTCTGCTTATTACAACGAAGTTTTAGTAGCGAAATTCCTATTTACATGCAGAAACTATCGTCTCTGTTTTCACAATAATACAAAAGCGGTAGCAAAAATATTTACTAATGTGCCTTTTAATTCTAATGCATCACCATTTAGTTGCGAGCATTGGTGTGTTTCAATGTTTAAGTGGTTTCATAGGAAGTTGGCAGTATTCCTGTTCCTACTGCATGAGTTCAACAGAAATAACAAGCAATACGTTTTAAAAACTCACATTATTTTTCATGGGAGAAAGATGAAAATTTACGTTTGTGTTTAGCATTTTGTTTTCATTTTCTTGAAAATATGCATTACTTTCCCATACAGACAGATAAATGACAAAACGCCGTTTTGATGCATTGACGATGAGAATTGAAGAAAAAAACGCTATAAAACTCGTTTACTAGACAAATTCAAGAAATAAACGCGTGAAAATGGCTATTTTCCGTTTAACGCATTTAACGAAGATATTATAGTAATGAACATGTTTTAACGTCTGAATGCAAAGAAATTACAGAAGTTAATGCGTTTTAACATAGATAGATAATACATTTTAATGAATTGGCATAGATAAAAATTAATTGAAGAGAAGCTGCTTGTTAATACTGATTAATACAACATTCTATCCAAAGTACACTAAAATTAANCTAACTGCTTACACTTCGATTAGAGTACTGAAAAAAAAACAGAAAAAAAATTAATATCAGTTTCAGGGTAAAAAAGAAGTTTTTGCATAATAGATTGTAAATTAGTAACTTCTTATGTTGTTTCATGATAAGTTTGTGCAAAAATGATGTACGTATGTATGTTGTTATCGATGAATTTTGCGATACTAATAACAATATTGTCTTCGCAAAGCATATTTAAATCGGCTTTTCTATGAAAAATATTACAAAGATGTGTTAAATCATCCAAGGTAGGAAAATGAAAAGAAACAAATAATTCGACTAGAATCCTTGAAAACAACGGCTGAGAAAAGTTTGATGAGTCATATAACAAAAGATGACATTTGATATACAATAAATACACTTAAATAGTCAAGTGTGTTTAATTCTAT